>JASSUY010035854.1:35036-89945 GCA_032466535.1 Forpus xanthops
GCTATTTAAACCAGTATAATAGCTTAAAATGCTTGCTTAATGCATAGACTAAATGGCCTACAAAATATTCATGTTGCTGTCTGTGCCAAGGAAACAGAGCATGCTGCTGGAATGTTTTTAATTCTACATATCTGTTCGTTAATGGGAAAGTGGATGTATTTGGTAAACTGAAAATGCCAGCAGCCTGTAATGGTAGTGTTTCTTCTAAACAGATGTGTGTTTTGCAGCATGAGCATAGAAACCAGAAGAGATAAAATAGCAGGATTTGGGGGATTTTGTGCTGTGAGAGAGAGCTTGAGCAGAGTGATGTTTACAGCTGTAAATATCTCAAATGGGTTTATGGTAGAGTGTGATAGCCCCTTTCTGTTGTCAGATGGACAAACTAGTAAGTAATAGGGGTGTTTGTCAGAATCCTGTACTCTCTGACTGGACTCAGGTAGGCCACATGTGGAGGGTATAATGCTTAGTATCAGATGTACTTATTTGAAGATATTTGATGTTACATGGGATTTTTGTTTCAGGGCAGTGATACAAAACGTACCGTAATCACAATACCAGTGCAATTTACGCTTAGCAAATAGGAAATAGAGCAATGGTAATAACAGTTCAGTCACAATCTCCAGTCTGTGATACCTGTTGCTGGTCTCTGTAGTATGTTCATCATCACAATGCTGGACATCACCAGACACTAAGAAGAAATATGTGGGTTGAAACCAGTCGAAGCTCTTTGCTGTCTTCAAATCTACTTGTATCTGTTGTTAGTTTTTCAGTTTTTATACTGTGTGCCAGGTATAGCCATGTATACACCTCATCCCCATGCTGGTCTGGGAGACATTATCACTCTTTTAATGAACCTGGGAGAAAGATTTGATACAGTCACCTGTGGTGTAGTTGGTTGATTCAGTAGCTGGCAGAGGAACTCGTGTTGATGTAAAACCAAGGCCAACCTTGAGTCCCATTCCTATTAAGATAAAGTCAGCCCTGTTTGCAGCAGCTGTGTTTAGTCACACCCTACATTATTCCCAGAGCTTCAGGGCATGTCGCCCTTGCCTGTCTCCTTTCAGCCTTCTTCCATCACTTATTGTCCAGTCAGAACATTTTACATTGAGATTTATCTCTAAAGAGAACAGGTAATTCACCCGTTTGTTTGAGCAGCCGTTTCTGCTGTGGTTCCTTGGTTTTCAACGTTTTGATTTGTGAACCTCAAGAGTCCTTTAGCGGAGTGCCATCCCCTTCAAGCCCCCCTTAGGCAGGCAGTCTCGGAGCCTAAATAAACATGCTTCAGGTCAAGTTTCGTACATGCCCAAAGCCTGGACCATGGACAAATAAGTTGAAAACCTTTGTCTCCTAGCTACAGTGCTACTGCAGAACTGTAGTGGCCTGTAACAAGCACTAATGTGAATCAGAGCTGCAGGTGACCAAGAAATACAAAGGCATGCTCCAGTGCTCTTCCAGTGATGGAAAGCAATATGGTCTGGATGAGCAGTGTATCAAAACCCTGGTCATTGTTGCTTTGTGGTTTTTATATAGAATAAGTCTGCAAGAAAGATGCATGTCACAAGTGTAATTGTAACTGTACTTTCCAGTCATGATTGTGAATTTGTGAAAGAGCCAATAACTTTGATTTACATAATTGACTTCCAGTGTAGGGGAATAGAAAGTAATATTTTAAAATTCACAATTTTTGTCTGATTAGAAATTTTTCTAATGAAATCGTAGCAGCCCTGATGTTAATCCTCTTGCAGGAATTAAGATTACCATGCTGTTAAAATAATTTAAACTGAAGCAAGTTTTGGCTGCTGAATCAATTGTTACGCTCTGCATATATATATATATGTATATATATATATGCAGTCAACTGAAATACAAACAGTACAGCAGCCTGCTTCAAAAATATTAATTGAAAAATTGACTTGGATGAGAGGACTTTTGTGTTACTAAACAGAGGGTAATGACAAATGGCCCTGTATCAAGCTGAGGATGTTTCACAGGATAGAGGGAACTGTAGTGTGTCCTATTTTGTTTATAGTCTTCATTCATTTTCAGGAAGAAGGCTTAGATCACAGGTTAATTTTTTTATAGGTTATTTCAAATAAGGAAATGTAAACATTGTTTTGAGAAAAAACAAATCTCAGAAACTTGGAAATACAGTAAAAATTTTTAGAGGATAAAAAAGTTTCAATGTAGACAAGTTGGGGGGCAATTAATCCTCAGGCTGCAGTGAGGAGAAAACAGAAGCCACAGCAGCTGGCATGTTAATGAAAGCATGCTTTTTAATGTCAAGAGGAACAAACAGTGACCTACCTCCACCGAGACAGAAATATCAGTTGTGCCTGTGGAGATTTTTGGGTGTTCAGGAGCAGCTGTAGACCCTATATAGTGCCCATGTGAAAGTCCTCACTACTCCAGATCAGGCTCTTCCCTTTGGCATTGTCCCAAGCATCCTGTCCTTAAGGAGCCAGGTACCATTTGCAGGGGTAGGGGGGTACCACAGCCAGGAAGTTACTTGGCATTGGGACTAACGCAAAATAAAGGTCTCCTGCAATTGTACATGTCATTTACTGACCTAAAGCTTGTCTTAAGTCTTGAGTGGCACAGGCAGCCTTCCAGAGTGACCACTGGGATGCAGTTACTTAAGATCTCTCAGGGTGTGTTTCAGTGGTACAGCTGAGCGGACCTAATTGCCCATGAACTGACAGTGGTGGAACCATTCCTGCCTTTTCCTCCACCAGTGTTGTGCTTGGTCGAAAGATTTCATGCCTCTGCCGCCCTGCCTGCCCGTTCTGCTGATGTCACTTGGAGCCACATTGCTTCAGCAGCTCAGCCTGATAACCTGGCTACAAGCCTTTTGTTTTGTTAGACTGGTGCTGTGCTGGAGCTTACACAGTGAGAGGTCCAAGGAGCAGCAGAGCAGCACAGGAGACAGATTAGAAGTCAACAGCCAGACCATGGAGGTGGGAAGGGAGAGGATGTGCCTGGTTTTGCCCTGGAGTAGCTGAGCAGCAGTCCTGAGCTCCTAATCACCTTGCAGAAATCTGCTCGGGCAGGCTGCTGGGAAGAATGAGGTTGTTCCCATGCATAGCTTCACCTAGGCTTAATTTTCCTGTCTGCCGGTTGAGGATAACCTCTTAAAGGAGTGAAGTGAATATAAATTGGTTGTTTAGTTATTTGAAAAAAAAAGAGGTTATGCTAGTGCTTGGATAAAATTTTAGTACAAGAGTTTGCCTCTGTATTAGCTTTCACCAGCGAAGTACTGAAATGAAAGCGAAAATCTGCCCTGCAGACTGCAGTGGGAATGTACAAGAGTCACTTGAGTTAGATTTGTTTGAATTGTTACAGTGGTTTATTTATAAAATAAAAGACAACTCAGGTAAAAATACACTCTTCCAGAGTGATATCTAGCTTTGCTTTCGCAACAGGTTTTGGAAATAAGTAGAGATTAAACCTAACGCTAAGGCTGATTGGAAGTAAGCAAAAAGAATTATCTCCTCCCTGCCCCATTGCATATACAGTGGTTCACTTAGACATAGAATACAACTGCTTTAAATTGTTGTCATCAGGTGCATACTGTTAATAACAGAGCTAGGAAAAAGTTGTTTGAAGGAAATGTAGCGCATCCATTCATGGTTAAGCAAATCCAGGCCTTTCCCTTTCTGCCCTCCCCCAGGTTGGACTGGTGATGCGGTAGGTATAAAGTTGGCTTAAAATCCCTGCAAACTATGCAGCAGCTGAGCTCATGTGTTGTTATCCTCAGAGCTGATGTTGCAAAACCAGCAGTGGTCTTGTTTGAGTCAGTGGAGGACTGTAATGCTCAGCAACTGAAAAATATCAGTGCATTAACTTTTCATTCCATATTGATCTCCAAACAGAATTTCAAAGGACTCTATTAGGGAAAAAAAGAGAGTTTTAAGCAGGGATTACGTTTTCTTGTCTTGCAAAGAATGCATTACGTGTGTGGCAAGCTAAAGCTTTGAAAGTGAACTTCCATCTGTGCTCCATGACAGTATTTTATGTAATTCCGTGTCTGAAAGACAAGGTTTGGAAATGAAATTAGTTTGCGTCATGCACAGTTCCTGTAGAGATCAAAGGCAGACCTGCTAATGCAACTATTGCTATTCATGAGTTTCGTAGCTGTATGAGTTTCAAGTTAATTATAAATGCTTGTTTAATCACTTAACAATAGGGTATCAGTCTCATCTGGGCATTGTGCACACAGCTCTCACTTTTTTTAATTAAAGCAAATTCCTGCCTTTTTTTTTTTTTTTTTTCCTAAGAAATTAATTTTGGTGGTACTGCTCCAGGCTCTCACAAGTCAGAATACACAAATCTTCTTTAGAAAGTTGGGCAGTTGTGTGATTGATATCTTTATTTTATTAACCTTTGCCTGCCCCTCCCTCCCCTTTGAGTACATGGTTGTTTAGTAGCCTGGTTGTCACTGGATATGCCATAACTTGCTCTAGTTTTTATATTGGAGTTCCTTTTGTGACATTTTATTAAAATCTGTGTGCATTATTACTAGCAGATATTTTAAGATAAACTAATGTATTTATCATTTTAGTTTTCAAATGCTTTGTTTAATAGATTTTAGACCTGGAGAGGCAGGTAGGCCACTTGTCTGACCTTCGTATCACAGACCACTGTGCTTTAATATTGTGGATTGAGTCTAATTATTTTAGTTAAACCATATCTGTACCCTGGAAATTAAATCTGTGTTCACTAGGGGAACCAGCCACTGTGCCAGCAATGCCTGAGGCACTTGCAGTGGTGAGGAATGTTAGTTGAGAAATGCAGACAAATCAACCTGTACTTCAGCAGAGGAAAAAAGCCTTATGTGATACCCAAGAGCATCGCAGATGGGCTTCTCTGTGCCAGCTCAGAGACTGGACTATACAGCTCCCATTGCATAAAATCTTACTGTTTCTGAGGAAAAGCAAGGGAGAGGAATAAAAGAACAACTCAAATCACAGTCAGTTGTACATTTGGAGAAAAATGTACTTGAGGTGTGAGAGTTAATTATAGTCATCACAGTACAAGTGCTCAGAGTGTGCAGGCAGTGTGTCAGGACAGCACTGACAGTCTTCCCCGTGACCTGTAAAGCAGAAAAGTGTTTATCAAATTCAGATTGCAGTGCTAAAAAATCAGAAGCACTGCAGACAACCATTTGGGCTGTCTTCATAAATATTCTGGAATCGAACAGTAATTCTCTTAACTCCAGAATTAAACATTAATTGTAAGTCTTCATTAAACACCATTAAAATTAAAGCTATTAAAAAAAATGAAATCTCCCCACTATCTGTCAGCACAAGTGAAATCTGCTATCTATCAAGCTGTTCTCTTGTTGCTAAGAAATGACACCTGGATTTGCGTAAGTTCAGTGTGTAGCTTTTGGGTCATAATGTACCTCTGTCTGCAAGACTGGAGCTGAACTGGTTTTGGCAGTTTCACACGATCATCCAGCCTTCTCTTTCAATAGGTGAAGAGGTCAGGTTCTTCATATGGCTGGTCCCAAGGCTGCTTCCCTGTACCCTAGATTTTTATGTGGCTCTCCTCTGAACCCCTCTGCTTTATAAATCCTAAAAGTGTGGGCCTGAGAACCAAGCCCTGTTGTGTGGTCCTTACTAGAGCTCTGACCAGCAGTGTGGACGGAAGTATCTTTCTGCTTGGTGCCAGGGACTGCAGCAGTCCTGATACAGTCTCAAGAATCACTGAGCAGGCGGTGAGTGGAAGCAGACCTCCCAAATCCTACCCCCTGCATGGTTGAGTTCCCTGGAAATCAGTGGCGAATGCTTACCCAGTTGAAGGCTTGGTCCTCTGTGGTAGAGGGGAAGACTGTGTAGCACCACTGGTTTGTCCCCTTTCCTGCGGACTAGAGCCTGTTCTGAGGAAGGTATATAATTGTCTTTGCTGTGAGTCTTCTACAAGTACACCTAGTCTGCTGTATAAGGTGGTACTAGTGAACTTACTTTTCAGATGTCGACATCAGTAAAGATCAGACTCTGTGTTTCTGGAAGGATTTTTATGTACATTTCATTTTTCTTCATACAGACTTACTCTGCTACTATCTTGAAGCATGGCTGTCAGTAGAGCCTTCTTGATACAGTACATTACAAAGATATGATGATATATAAATGCTTGAGTTGACATCTGTAGCTAGGGGATGAGAAAGACTCCTTTTTCTAGGAAGATGCTTTCCTTTAGGTAAATGAAAATCCTATTGTTTGACTGAGGAGTGACCTTGCACTTGGGCAAAAGGTCAGGAGGCAGAAAGGCTTATCCATTTGGCACATAGGATTCAAAACCAGGCAAGTTGCCAGTAAGCTTAATCAGAGCAGAGGATGCAATTTTAAATAAAGTCATAATGGTATTTTTTAAATGGACAGGAAGTTTTCTTTCGCTAATCAAAACCTAGATAATTTAAATATCTCTTGCTTTGGTAATATCCTGACATTGTCCGTGGATAGGGGACCCTCAGAGGAAAAGATAAGTGATAAAGGCTGCCGGTGTCAGCCTGTTCCCAAAAGAGATCATCTGTCCAGCAGACATCAGTGGGAGTCTGCCTGACAGAGGAGTGTTTGCACACCAAATTGCTGGATTGACATCTAAAGAAGATTATAATCTTTGACTTCCAATCTGTGTCATAACTTTTCTCTTGTTTATTTCACTATTTGAAATCTGACAGTGTGCCATCACTCAGATTGCTCAAAAGTTTTCTTTCTATGTAACATTATATAGGATGTTACATAGAATTTTACAAAGAATGGGGGATTTATGTGTGCTTTTGGTTATTTTTAAAAAACAAAACCAGTGCTTTTCACTTTTCAGGAGTTTGATTATAGACGACAGCACTGATTATACCAGTTCTGAAGGAAACCATTCCCAAATTGGGAGTACACAGAAATATAAAGGGCAGTTGTGAGTCTAAGAGGGATGCAACTGCAGAAATAGTTGTCTTCAAGTTACTTGTATTTCAGAGGAGGCAGTATGGTTCATAAAGCAGATGGCACTGGAAGGATTGCTCAGAGAAAGTTCAGATTTAGCAAAATCTCAAAAATCAGATTAAGAAGACAGATGGGGCTCTGGATTGGAATGCTAACATGCAAAGGCTTTTTTTTGTCTTTTTCTATTTCACTTTCCCAAATTATAACCTTGGAAATGCTGGTTTTTTTTTTATATAGCTGACAATAAATTTAGTACTAGAAAACTGGGAAGGAGTTACACTTCAGCAGCTGTTTTCACTGTAACTAGTAGGGGTTTTTTTGCACTCATTTGAACAACAAGATGCAGTTGCTGAAAGAAGACAAAGGATTATAACTATGAGAAGAGAAATTTAGGCTGGACTTGCTTGAGCATATATGTACAGCAACCTTGTCCTCTTTGTGGATTGTAACCGTGCATTTGCTGTTTTCCTGCTAACCTCCTTTTCCCACTTTGTGTTGAGATTCTTGAAGTGGAGTTGCAGGATTTCCCAGGTGGCTTGCAGTATTTAACCATGGTGTGGCTCATTCCTAGGAGTGCTTTTACACAGGGGCACAGAGTCTTTTTGCCCATCCAGACAGGGTATCTTTGCCTGTAGTTTATCTCCTGGGAATGAACAGTTAACATTAAGTAGCTCGTGCTTTGAACAGCAAACATTCCTGTAGGACTATGACAGGGCATGGACGAGTGGTGCAAGCAAATTACTGTGGCTCTACCTGTGCTCTGCAAGCCAACAGGGAGCCATGTGCCAGACAGCCCAGGTCTGAAAGGATCACATTCACACCACATTGGTTAGGAGCCAGGTCTGCTGCACAGGGCTATTGGCTCAGGCCTAGCCTGGCCTGTCTGGGGGATGAGAGAGATGACACCTGCCCTGGGTGAATTCATCAGCCTGGGGCCTGTCACCTCAGCCATCTCTGCTTTGCCCAGCAGGGAGGAAACATCAGTAGTGTGCACCATTAGGTCCCCTTCCTTCCTCCAGAACTTCACTAGCAGCACAGAGCAAAGCTCCTTCAGATTTTAGTAATTGAATAGTCCTGCTGTAGTCAATAATAGAGAGAAGACAGTGTCACAAATCAGTGGAAGAATGGAGCATGCTTCATGTTAGCAGTTCATGTTCTCAGAGTTCACCTTCTGCAGTGCTTACGGTTTCCTGTCTCCATCGTGTTCCCTGCTTACTGCAGATGTTCTTCCTTCTGAGAGTGCATGTGTCTTTAATTCTGGTGAGCTGCTTTGCTGTGGTAGGCTGTAAAGCTCAAGAATAATGTATCTGCTTTATTCCCACTGTTTTACTGAAAGTACAGACTAAAATGTTTGCTAGATATTTTTTAAAGACTGTATACTGATGAGTCTTCTAGGCAGCTTTTTATAATTAAATACTTCTTTTATTATGCCCAGTGCTTTGGTCTGAGACCTCCCTATTAATTTGAGGTCAGAGTGATTTTGATCACTTGCTGTCTTTCCTCTGCTTTCTTCTTTTCTTTCTTCAGTTCTCCTGTTAAGAAGTCCCTGAGTATCTCCTAACAATTCTCAAACTTATTGTATAGCTTTAAGTTTTCATAATAGTCTCTTTATAGGTTCTCATCACACTCACTGTTTCAACAGTTTCTCTGCAGTTTAAAGCTTGAAATCATTCTGTTGCTGTGGAAATCACTGTGGTAATGCAGATTTGCTGTTCATGACTTCACTGCTACATTAGATAAGAAGAAAAAGGAGCTTTTGCTTTGGAGAAAGCCCTGGGTTAAGTAAGTTGTATACATTTCACATATATATCAGGGAAAGTAATACATGAAAAGGAACTGGGGTTGTTCAGGCTACTAGGATTTTCTCGATCTTCTGAGTCATAAAAAGTCCCCAACAAGTCTAAATATTAAAAAGGAGGAGAAAAAAAAACCCAACAAACCCAGTTACTGATCTAGGGACTGTGGGTTACAATGGCAGTTCCAGTCTGTTGCCTTTCAGGACATCAGTCTTCCATCTTGGGTGATGGCCTTTGCCACTTCAGGATTTTGGAAACCCTTATCCTTCCTTATCAGAAGGAGAGAAGGATGTAGGCAGAACCACCTATATAGCTATAGAGTGAAGGATAAAGGAATTTCCTATTGGAGATATCAGTGGCTAGCTCTGTTGTTTGGGAAGAGAGATCTGGATTTGTGTATTCAGGAAAGTTTTTATCAGTCTTTGTCTCTAGATCAATTTTAGTAGTAATCTATTCTAGAATTTTGAATGTCTATAAGGAATTAACTAGATTTGATGCTTCTGTTGTTTTCTTAGACTTTTGCTTGATTAGTATTTAATATTTCAAAGCTCTTTAGTTCCTTTTTATATGTGGTTGTTTAGAAAAGGCTAAACTTTCATGTTGTTGAAATTACTAACCGCAGTGTTCAGCTTGTCCTGTTCCCTTGCTTTTTCTTTAATGTATGGCCCATTATTCTTAACCGCATCTGTTCTTCAACATTCTTTGCTGGGCAATTCAAAGTGGGAAACATTAACAGCGCAGCTATCTGGCTTTAGATCTAAGTGTATTGTTCCTGCACATTTTGAAAATAACTTATATTGCTTTTTGCCCTCATGTTTGTAAATACATGTACAGGTTGTAAGTACATAAACACATAAGCATTCCTCCTTTGATTAATGTGGCTGCTTTTCATATGTGTAAGACTTAACAAGCTGCTTGGTGGTCAAGGCAACATTTCTAAGGAGGCATTCAGTCTGTGCACATCAGAGTGTATGGACACTGTTTTTCAGTATATGTTGTTTTCTTTGACTACTAAATGCAAAACTGGGAACAAGTCCAGAATCTTTAATAGCTAGAATGTATTTCATGCTGATCCCTTCTAAATTGGCATTCGCCATTGCCAAGTTCTAAAGTGAGGTCTGCAATGATGATGAATTTCTCTAATGGGGTTTTTGTTCAGGGCTGCCTGATATTTGTGTTTTCTGTACTGCAGGATTAAAACAGAAAGTCTCTCTGCTTATAAAAGGGCCCAGTATCTTTCTGGCTGAAATGCTCTTAGGACAGATGTGCTGATATTTTTGTATTAGATCCTGATATCCTTTTAAATTTTTACATTGTTACAGTATGTTTCTCAGAATACTCAGTTTTGTCATTTCACTAGTGAAATTTACAACAGAGATTTTGTTCTTTCTGGTTCTTGGTGTTATGTCTTGCAAGCTCAGGGCTTACACTGAAATAAGTTCGTAAAATATAATGCACAGTAGTGATAGAACTGTACCACCAACACAGTTCTATGTAAATCAGCATACTGTTTTAAAATCTGTATGAAAACGAGGTCATGCTCTCTTTTCTGGGCAGCACATGAAGTAATGAGTTGCATGTGGTACTTTCTGTTATCTTGGGGAATGGAATAAGCAGAGGTGGGGGACTTCATGCAAGAACAGCAGGATTTCCAAAGATGCAAATGAGAGAAGGGAGAGTGGGAGAGAGAAGAGAGAGGGAGGGAGATACTCATGGAGGAGAACAAGGCAACTGTAAATGAAAAAATCCAAGGAGTGGCTTGGTGGAGGCGTTGAACTGGTGCTGCGTCTTTTCAATGCAGCATTGCATTTAAGTCATAGTTATTGAAGAAAGGCAACAGCTGCTTCTTTAGAGCATGAGGCAGAGGAAATATTGGAGGGGCTGAAAAATAGTCGTAGATATAGAGGAATGCCTTCCACAGGGACTGTCTTGCACAAGCCACTCCACTTTATGTAACGAAGTCTGGTGACACAATGCATGGTTTAGTCATAGGAGTGCCCTGGAGTAGACAAATATTGTACATCTGGAAGCATTTAAACAAGTAATTAGTTTCTGGAAAAATTGCAAATTACTCAAGGAAAATGAAGTCCATTGTGGTAGCTTCTGACTGCATGTCTACAAGATGCATGATTCTCCAGATTGCCTTAACCTTATCGCTTCTTTGCTTCTCATAGCCATCACTTGTATGTGGGGACAGGTAATACGGAAGTATCAGGGCAGACAAGCAGGTATCACCAGGACCTGTGACATGTTTGTCCCTTCAGAAAAAAAGGCCACTGAACTGGGAGGTGGTGGGGGAAGTGTACCCCTCTTCCTCACTGCTAGCATCCTATACCTGTCCTGTGTTTTGAGGACAAGAACCTGATCCTGTGGGTTTTCACTGTCTTGGTTAGACATTGCCAGGGAAGTCCTGGGCCAGATGGGGCAGCCTCTCCTGCTGGAGTTCAAAATCTCTGACTGTAACACAGGCCGCGCATTGTCCACTTCCTTTGCAGGCTTCCATCACAGCAGACATCCTCTATTCCTCCACTACACAAAGAGAGAATGTTTTGGGGAAGGAATGAGGGAGCACTGCTGGTGGAGAAAGCTGGCTGAGCAGAAGCCCAGGAAGGCAAAGACCTCACAGTTAGGATGCCGTACTATCCGTGGTGTTTAATAGCATGCATAGTTAGAATATGATGCTACTGTGAGATTGATATATTACCCATCAAGGGGGATATTACCTGCCCCTGGTGATGTGCTGCCTGGCTGCGTGTGTGTCATAAGTGGAATATAGAAGCTTTTGGGATGGTAATTGCTGTGTTTTTTTGTCATTACAGAAGTAACGCTGAAGGTCCATGTCAGCGATGCCAGCACACATCAGCCAGTAACTGAAGCCTTCATTGAGATTTTTACCAACCAGATCTCCATTGCATCTGGAACCTCAGGAGCAGATGGCACTGCCTTCCTCAAGTTTCAGTATAAGCTGGGCAATCAGCTGATAGTGACTGCTAGTAAACATGCATATGTGCCAAATTCTGCACCATGGAAACCTGTAAGATTGCCTGGTAAGAGATCTTTATTTTTGTTCTGAGGTAAGATTTTGCATCTAAAGGAAGCTACACAGTTTTGTATGATGTGTTTTAATGCTTGCAATCCTGGGTGGGAGGAAGAACATCTGTGTTGTTCAAAAAGGGCAAGCTTTCTTCTTCAGTTAAACTTTGGCATCAGGGCTGTGCAGGGACTAGCTCTTCTCCTGGCTGTCCTCGATACAGTGCTACATCAGTTTTCAAACAACTGTTGGTGCTCTTAGAGCTCCACAGCAAATGCAAATCTATTCCAGATCTTTTTCTTTATGGGAGCTCTGTTTCCAAGTGTTTTGTTTCAGCAGCTGTGATGTACTCATTCGTTTCTCTCCCAAGGTGTAGCAACAACTGTTACACCATAGGCTGTACTGTACAAAAGAAGTCCTGGCCTTTCAATTCTTGGCTGTGCCCATAGGACAGTTTTAATCTGCAGTTATGTTATCCAGATGTAAGGATTTTTTCTAACTTAATTAGCGGATTTGTTTCTTCTGCAGGCAAAAACTGTAACAGTAATACTTGCATGTTAGTTTTTATCAGGATGTCTCAATTATATAGGAAGTGTAAGACTTTGCATTAGTTGTACAGAATGGGAATCTGAGTCATGAAGACTTATTTATGTACTGCTAAATAGAACAGATTGGGGTGGCTTTCGGACCTTGAGACATAACATCTAGGTGAAGGTCACATCCTCAGTTTTTCCGCCTTTCCCTCTAATCCTCAGCCGCTATTAGAGTTCAAGTAGTTTGGGAATGGTCCCAGGCTTGTATTATATCCAAATCACACCTAAATATCACCTCAGATCTGATAATTAGCCCAGGCCAAAACCATGCCAGGTTTTAAGTGTGCTAATATTTAATATAAACAATCACAGGACAGTGATTTATTAAGATTGATTTTATAATATTTATTAATATCTATTTATATTAATATTTATAAAGATATCCATTTATTTATTAAAAATTTTATTAACATGTATTTTAAATAATATTTATTAATGTCAGCCAGAGGGGCTGTGTGACTTGCTGCAAGGTGAAGCAGCAAATGTATTTTCAGATGGGGAAGGAACTTGAATCTCTTCAAACGGGGGATTATGCTTTAGGCATTTCAGCATGCTGTTTACTTTATCTGCATTTGCGTGCTTCAGATGAGATAGACTGACTTCTTCCACATTTCCTCTACTATATTCAGCCACGTTTTCCAGCTCCTTAATGGAGCTATAGCAAAGGCTAAGCTGGGTTTTTAGGTGCATAGTGAAAAAAAACAAGAAGCAGCTGAAATGCATTGCAGCAAGGAGAGTTTCAAGTGAATAAAAGGGGACAATTCTTTTCTGCAGCTGTAGTCAAAGATTGGAATAGGTTGCCAAGAAAGGAAGTGAAAGCTCTTTAATTAAAGATACTAAAATCTCAACTGGACACCTCCTGCTTGGTTGAAGCAGGTGACCTTCAAAGATTCCATCCAACCGTAATTGTTCTGTGACTCTGTTTAAAAAGTTCCTTGATAGTTTTTCTGTTTAAATAAGATGAAGTGCAGTTTCCTCAGCATACTTCATGTACTTTTTAAGATACTATCATGTATGATTAAAGCATGCAATAGCCTTTTCTCGCCTGAACCTTTTCTTGATTTGTGTCTCCTATCTTTCTGACTTGCACCCTAGATCTTTTGAATGTGACCTACTCCTCCATGGCTTGGAGTTTGGTTATGTTTTTTTCTTGTTGCTTTTTCTCAAATACTGAGTTTGAGGGAAGGGAATTAAACATGGCATTGTTGTTTCGGTAAGTCATTGAAGTTTAAAGAGCAGTAATTGTATACAGTTTCCACAAAATCTTTCTTTCATGGCTGAAATGTGAGCTTACCTCAGAAAATAGATTCCTTTCACCTCTGATCATCCCCCATCGAAACGGGTAAGATAGTTTGCCATTGATTTAATTGGGAGTAGAATCTTTTCTTTTGCTTTCTTTACCTTGAACTTAATCCTTTTCCTTGATTAAAGAAACAACAAGTTACAACTTGATATGCCCTATGTAGATTTAATAGGGTTGTTCTTTGAGTTACTCCTTCAAAGGGACATGACAAAAAAGTTCAGGCCCAAGGTTCTTAGGCTGTTTGTTTTTTTTTATCGACTAAGATGCTTAGTCTTTAAAAACCTTTCCAAGAACTGTTTGTATTTAAGTGCCCTGTATTTAAATGCCTCTTAAACTTGTAACCAGCACAGTAGAGAAGTCTTGAAAACCATGGAATTTTTTGTTGTTATTTTTAATCTGGGTTGGTTGACAGGGAACAGGCAGTCACGATGCTTGCATCACAGTCGATATGCATTAGTTATAATCTTACATTGAAAAGTTATGTAGCTACTGAACTCATGATATTGTATTAGCTTTAAGGAGTAAGCATCAAGAGTTTTCTGTTCCCTTAATTTGGCAGAACTGAACTTTTCTTATATTAACCAAAATAATTACTAGCATTTTACCACTTACACAGGAAAATTATTTATTTAAGTAAAGATAAATGGCAGGAGAAAAAGATTAAGATCTTTTTTTCCATTGAAATATTTATCACTAGAGCCATGGCTCCACTTATTAACAGTTCATTATTTTAACATCGCTTGAGCTGTTGAAGTGTTCGTGATGGAAGATATGCTCATGTCTCTGTTCTTAGCTGCACATAGATTTTCCTTTCTAAATGACTTGGAAGAAAAATATTTGTGACTAGTAGTCCCTATTTATGAGGATGTTTTGGAGCAGTGTGTGCAGTGAACAGTGGGAAGTTGCTAAGGCAGCACAGTTCATACAAGCTGATAGGGTCATAGAATCATAGAATAGTTAGGGTTGGAAAGGACCTTCATGGTTGTGTTTAACCCCAGCCAGCAGCTAAGAACCATCTAAATGCTCATTCACAGCCACTACCCACTGACCAATACCAAGCCTGTCCCTGAGCAGTGATTGGCCCCTCCTGGCCAGCTCCTCCCAGTCTCTACACTGGGCATGATGTGCTATGGTGTGGAATATCCCTTTGGCTGGTTTGGGTCAGGTGTCCTGTCTCTGCTTCCTTCTGGCTTCTTGTGCCTTCCTCACTGTCAGAGCATGAGACTGAAAAGTGCTTGATCAGGGTAAGCGCTACTTGGCAACAACTAAAGCATGGGTGAACAGCATTGTTTTCCTACTGAAGCTGAAGTGCAGCACTGCAGCAGCCACTAGGAAAAAAATAACTTCCAGCTGAAACCAGGATAGTCAGTCAAAAGCAAGGCATGTTATTCACTGGGGTGAAATGTCATCCTAGAAGCAGAGGATGCTTATGGTGCTCCTGGGAGAGGAGAGCTCATCTGGGAAGCAGTACCTCTGCAGGTGACATGTGATTCATGGTAGATGAACGATTGAAAATAACCTCCCAATTCAGCACTGCAATAAAGCAGAATAATCTGATCCTTAGCTGTAAAATAAGGTAAAGACTGAGAAGGCACAGTATAGTGCTTCAAAACCTGTCCTTGGTGCGACCACTAAGGAAAATATACATCCAGTTCTGGATCCAGGCTTCAAGAAGAATGTTTAAATCTCTAGGGTTATATCAAGAGTGATTAAAAGATTGGAAGATATGGCTTCAGGGAAAGACTTGGAAGTGCTTAATTTATTTTGTTCACCAGAGAGAAAGCTCATGGAGTAATCTGATCATAATCCATCAGTACCCACACAGAGAACAAGAAAAGGATATGAGAGAATTCCTCTGTCTAGTAGGCTTGTGCAAAAAGAAGATCAAATGGCTGGAAGTCTAACCTCAATAAATTTTGATGGCTAAAATGGCACATAGTTCAACTGTGCTCATAATTATTTACTAGAACCTTGATATCGTGGTGTGTTCTTCACCAGTGGACACCTTAAAAGAAAATTTGATAGCTTTTTTACATGTTCTCTAGTTTACGCTCAGCTCGTGGAGCCGAAGCATTAATTAATTCAAGGAAGGCTGTGGTTACACAGGAGTGAGGCTGGATCATCACAGTCATCCTTCTGGCTTTAAAAACTGTAACTTTCTGCCTTTGTCATGCTGACAAAATACTGTGCAGAAAAGCCCAAGGGAACTTTAGAGGTTGCATGTGCATTATAGTCTGGCATATATGGAAGAAGATGTTGGCATGTTTTATTGTAGTGAGCTCCCCAGGGTGTCTAAATTATATTAGCTTTCTTCATACAAATTAAGTTATTGGAGAAAAGACAGACAAATTCTGTAATTGTGTGGCCTTAGTGCCACTTATACTAGGCTTTCTTATTTATGTTGCCTGATGTGTAGATCTGTTTCACATCTAGAGCATTGGAAAGAAAATTCTCAGTTGTACTTGCAGTAGCATGATTTATTTTATTTTTCCAGTGTTCAGATAGTTAAGACTGTCTTCTAGATGGTTCTTCTTACCAGTGTGTTTCTCCAAGTTTCTTCTCCTTTCCTCTGTGTTTCTCCCAAATACTAAAATTTCTAATCTTTAAAAAAGTATGTTTCTTAAAACAGTCTTCATATTTGTAGCTAACATCTATACAGTCTTTTGTGTTAGGTAATACATATTAGTTTAAAGGAAATTTTTGAAGCTCCAGAAAATCGGAAGAGCTTGCCATTAATCATTTCTGGAAATGTCTTCCTCAGCTTGTGGTCTCTTCAGAATGGGATGAGTGCTTTCCAGGTGCAAATGTGTGATGCTGCCCACTTCTGAAAAATTATTAGTCTCTCCTTCTCCTGTCTTTGAAAGCCAAGCATGGACTGCAGGCAGATTTACTTATTGCTGTTTTCATGGATGCAGGAGTCAGATGTGCTTGGTGGCTAATTCCATATGTACTTCTGATCTTCTGGGTCTGAAGAACTTAGCATGAAATTATACCATGATCTTCACTCTCCAGAGATGGGTGTGCATGCAGACACAGCCCCCTGTGAGGAACGTCAGTACTCAGTGGCAAAGGACGTCCTCACAGGCAAATTTCTTGCAGCAAATTCTATTTATCTGTCTCCTTTTGCACCACTGGTAGAGACAGTAGTTCTGCTATATATAACACTGCTGTAGTGTGGGTGGTGATTCAGTAGGGATGTGCTGTATTTTGAAGCAAATTATTCAGACTTAATCATCATACTTTACCTTTCTGTATGACTTTTTATGTAATCTCAAAGTATTTTAAAGTTAAGTTTCATTAATATCTTCCTGAGGTAAGAAGTATAGCTGTTTCACAGATAAATAATGCAGACTGAGTTACTGTTCCTGTCCTCTTCATGTAATGACAAGTGCTTCTCTGGAGCTGGGAATTATAACCCCAAACCTGCTTCACACTGCGCTCTTGTGTACTTTCAGCTACCCTGCATGACTTGGTGGAGTCAAAGTGCGGAACAGGTTGTTTAGGTCAATAATAATTATCCTGGCAGTTTAATTGTTTGGTTTAGAAAATGCATGTGGTTTCTGCCCATGTATGCAGTATGATGGTAATGGTTTGGGTGGCCTGCTTTTGCAATAATGTAGAAGAAAGTAAGTGTTGTTGTTGTTGGGTTATGTTTATAAGAACTCAAATATATGCCACTTAAACCACTTCTCTCCCACAGTGTTCTCCTCACTGAGCCTCGGCCTTCTTCCTGAACGCTCAGCTACTCTCATGGTCTATGATGATGTAGTCCAGATAGTCTCAGGATTTCAAGGTATGATGTTTCTTGGAAGTCAGAAGTGAAATTTGAGGGTCTCTAAACAAAAAAACTGACAGCCTGATACTTTCTGAACTCTGTCCCATGGGTGAGACTGGTATTTCATGGGGAGTTTTTCTGATTTCTCCAAGGAATGTTCTTCTGTGGGATGGTTTTACCAAACTGATTAATAGCTAAATTCATTCCTAACTGCTGTGATTAGGGAATTTGAGTTACTTGGAAACAAACAAGTTTGGACTTCAGTGTGCTATCTGAGAGCTGGAGATGACATTTACTTTGCTATCTGTTAAGTGTTTTGATTCTTTTTTGTATCTAACCTCATTTAGCTACCCTTACGGAAAATGTTTTCTGATGTTGTTATTGTCTGTTTACTGCTTCCTGCTGTGAAGGCCTCGGAAATTTAGGGCATAGAAAAAATTCTCATATCAACTTTGTTGTATATCCTATACAAACTTACTTTTCTTAAATTCCTTCTGTGGACCCCTTATCAGACTGTCTGCAAGCCCACACACTACAGAATGAAACCCACTGTATTAGAAGAGCAAAGTTTGAATCACCTTTTCTTAAGGCCAAACGTAGAAGTTGAAGCAGCAGTAGCATCAGTTGGATGAATGCTGTGTTTCCTGAATTACATAGTAAAGAATAAAATGTTAATCTGACCTAGAAATCAAACCTGACTTAGCCCAGTTGATACGACAACTGAGGTAAGTCTGTTGATGTAAGAACAGAAATTTTTAAAGATACCTTTAATGAGCCAAAACAAGGGACATCCTGTGAGCTTATTGTGCATAATCTTTGTCCTATTCACGTGTATTACGATTAGCATCACTCCACCAGGTAGTGGATAAACATGGAAATGCTACCTTCAGTAATATTCTAAGAGAACCTTGTTTTATCTGAGAGAATATAATACAGTTATGCCTTCCTGACACCTTTTTTCTTATAGTTAGAAAGCATCCAGCTATACAATAGACTTTGTATCTACTGCTAACAGAGCTGAAAAAGCACTAAACAACTCAGGTAGTTTATGGAATGTGCAGAAGGAGCTTGAGAATAGCACAGCTGCCATACAGACATTCTGCAATTTGAGAGCTGATATTATCTAATGGGGTAGATTAGATGGACAGTGAACTGTGTTAAACCGCAAGGGATTCCATTAGACAAGGCATTAAATGTTTACCAACAGTATTCTACTAGCACAGTGTATTAAATACTCTTACTCTTTTGTAAAAGTGCAGTATTATGCAGTTAACTTTAAAAGAACAGTCTTTTCATATTTGCAGCTTCTTCAAGCAAATGGGGACATCCCAAAAGAGGAACGATTCAACAGCTGAGTGACACTCATAAATACTTCTTGTATAATCATGCTCCCTTCAGTGAATTGATCCAGTGTCCCCTATAGATACATAAATTAGAAAAATATTACTGGTTCTGCTGGTATAGCAGAGAAAGAAGATAAAGGAGGAAAGTGATATCCCAAGTACTCTAAGGGTTGGTATTTGAACCCTCAGTCTTGTCCAGTAAAAACTATTTTATGGGAACAGCCCACACTCCTTTTCTTGGGAATTCTCTTGTGGTGAAACCTGCATGAAGGACAGCCTAGACATTGTACTAAAATTTGAATGGAACCTCTCTTGTCTTGATCCAAGGTCCTTGTGACCTAGTTTTTCTCTGTTACTTCTCCAGCTTATTTCCCAGTAACTTCACACTGTTTCAAAAGAACTGATGAGGAGTTACCTCAGTGCAAAAATGAGAGCAAAACAGAACTCATTATGCCCAGGAACAGACTGGGAACAATGGTGTTGGAACCACCAGTCAAAGGGAAAGAAAGGCCTGTCTGGTACAGTAAGTTACCAGTTGCTTCTGAATAATTAAGCAAGCAAGCAACTTACTATGCAATTGAGAGGCTTGTCTGAATTGATGCAGCCAGCTTCATTTTCATGATGGCATTACATTCCGCTGCTCTGCTCTGTCAGTAATTGCAAGGGATGGAGCTTGCCAGCCACTGGGTCATTTAAGTTATTTAATACCAGCCCAGTGATGAGCTGAACTTCAGCATTCAGTGAATGGAAGCTGTATGGGTACCCTCTATCTGCCTCTGATATATGAGCAATCAGAGCATGAACTGGTAATACTTCAATGTTATTTTGCATAGATTGAAGCTCAAATGCCAATAATGCCATGTGTCATATCTTCAGTGTGACGAGAGGTTCCCTAAAGGGACTTTTTGAGCTGGTTACATCTTCAGGTGTGTACTAGCAGACTGGAGCTGACAGCCTTTGAATCATTGCGTGATTCAATGCAGGGGCCAATGTGTTGACAAGAAGATGTTTAAAGAAGGTAAAATCAGTGCTCAGCAGTCCTTTACCTCATGGCACTTACCAAGTGGAGAGAACTCACATGCCAGTTTTATACTTGAATGTGTTTGGATTTTGATTGTGTTTTTTATGTCAAAACTAGATTATCATGGAATTGTGGAATACCAAGTTGGAACGGACCTCAAGGATCATCTGTCCAACCTTTCTAGGCAAAGCAGGACCTAGACTATATGTCCCAGCATGCTGTTCAGATATCTTCAGTAGAAGCAGTAACAGTCCACTCCAAGTGATAATTGTTGACTTGTTGAAAAAAAAAGAGTATGGTCAGCACAAGTCTTTCTCTTCATTTTACCACTTCCAGTTCCCCTAGTAGATCTACTCCTAAACATATGCCCTCAAATCCTGTGTGACCTCTGCTAAAGGAATGTACTGGATTATCTTCTAGCAGGGTGGTGAAAGAGGTCGAAAATTTTGGTGGCTGCTTCCTTCACAAGCCTTTCACTGGTAGGTCGCAGTATTCTGCCCCGTTGAAGGCTTTTGCCAGGTTTGGAGAGATCCAGCTGAGGCTAGAATCAGGGTGAGTGACAGGTGTGATATCAGTATCAAAGAACTTGTTAACGTAGAGTGTGAATTAACTACTCTGCACTGATTTACTGTAGGTATAAGTACTATCTACAGAGGAAGCTGTTACTTCCACCTTAAGACTTGCATCCAAGTTTTCCTGCCAGGTTTGGGGCTCAGCCACAGGAATGCTTTGTGCTGCCTGTAGGATTCAGGAAACTAAGACTGGCTTTCTGAGTCCTCCCTATCTAGTTAAAATTCTGAAGCTCAGTGCTCTCTCAGTGCTACAAAACAGCTGTTTGTTAGTAGAAGACCATAGAGCCTTCACATAAACTACAATGTTAGACACTCAACAGCAGTTACTTTGGTTTTAATTCTTAATTAGTTCAGATCTTTGAGATCTTTGGAAATATAATACTGGTTCTTAGCAACTTGAATAATTCATCTAAACCAGAGATTCAGACTGTAGAAGATCCTACAATTTTACATTGAACTGTTAGTGATAATCCTAATGCCAGCTTCTTTATTGTGTTTGGTTTCTTTTTCTGTTTTATTACTGTGAAAACTTATCCCTGTGGGCTGTGGGAGCCTGCTCAGTAGTGCAGTCTGAGGTTCCCAACTACCTGAACAAATCTGTTCCCAAGGTATAGCAAACTGCTGTGGTCTTGCAGAGCACTCGGGAGACAAATCTTCCCAAAGTCCATTTCAGTCAATTTATTTAGTCTTTATGTTGTTTTCTGTTTAAGCCTAGAAATTGGGTAAGGGAGATTTCTCCCTATTTCACATGAGTGTTGTTTAATGCCTGTCTTAAACACTTGAGGATACTGCCAGTGCTGAGAACCTGATGTAAATACTTACGTGTTTCAGAAATTGAAAAACTTGGTTTATAGCTTTTTCTTGCAGAATTACCAAAGGCATGAGAGCTAAACAATGATCAACCATTTGGAGGTACTTGCCTGCCTAATTAGCGATTACTGTTGGCCAGTACAAAGTTTGTCCTGTGGAATTTTTGTGTTTTCTCATAGCTAGAGCTCATGCTAGAAAATAATGCAAGAAAAGATTCCTGTCTTCTGGTTAATGACATTGGCAATTAAAAGCTTGGGAGTTGGGAGTCAAACGCTTTAATCTTTCTTGCAGTGAAGTTACATGTAACCTTAAAGTGCTGGCAGAGACTAATGGGGAAAAGAAACAGAGTTGTTTTGAGTTGACATCTTTGAGCTGCACAGTCAGATGCGAATTAAGAAAAAAACCTGCTCGCCTCTTGATTGTGTGCTGTGTGGGGAGTGTGCTGTGCATATTCAAAATGAGCTCCAGAGAATACAATAGCTTTTGATTTAAAAATTAATTTGCACGTTGCACACACAAACTGGAGATTGAGTCTTGCTATGGGTTGCTGACCAGTGGTAATGGTGAGCATCCACTGAAAGAAGACTACTGACTTTATAAACTGAGATTTAAATGAGACATGAAATGCCATAGCATGTAAAACGCTCTCAAATCATGTTGTAGCAAAGACCCCTCAATTAACGCCTAGTGATCTTGAAAAAAACACTCAAACTGTACAACACAGAGGAAAATGGAGAAATCTTCAATGCCAACTAATCTGGTTCTGTTTAGATGTGGGTTTTTTTATGAGGGAAGATCTGGAAACTTTTCACCCAAGTTTTGTCAGGTAAATCTTTTATCCAGTGATTTAAATGAAAAGCGGTTGTTCTCTCAGCACTAGAGATAGGTAATGTGTCCAAAGCTTTGTAAAAATTAAATACAGAAATCACACAAGTTAATTTGGACTACAGGTAGAATTGTCTCTTAGAAAATCACTTTCAAGAGTATAAACTAGATTTAGCATGCTATTTCAGGAATTCGGAAAAAAATATAAGCAAATGTGGTGAACAGGATGCTTTTCTGTGCTTTCACATGCTGTACCTCTGAACTCAGTTTTAGTTTCAGTTATACGCATTAAAATAAGCATATAATGAAATTGGAGGTGATCGGGGGAAAAAAACATAGTCAGAAAAGCTTCTGAGATTATGTGCCTTAACAGTTTTGCTCTGTAATGCTTGTGGAAAAATAATGGCAAGTGCAAAATAAATGTAAAAATACTGTTTTCCCTCCTCTTTCATAATAGCCCTCTGATGTCTCGGTCCTTCACAAACTATCACAATTTATAATAAAAAAAAAAGACTCTAAATGTACTTCCATAAATGTGAAAACTTACATATTCTGCCCACCTTGGATATAAAGTCGCTTCTGATTTTTTTTAGGTGCACGGACTCAGCCACAAGTTCACTTTCAGAGAAGATCTGTGAAATTACCGGAGAACACTAGCTACAGCGATTTGACAGCATATCTGACTGCAGCCAGTTCACCCTGGGAAGTGGACAGTTTTCCTTATTTGCAAGGATTAGATGGAAATGGAACAGGTAACCCACTACTTTGTTTTTGTTCTGATTTCATATTGGTCCCGGGATTGACTTTGGCCATACAGTTTTTTCCATTCCCCATTCCACCAAACATTCCTTAAAATTCATGTGATGTGACAGTTTCAACTTCCCTGCCAAAGTACTGATCTAAGACTTGCAAGAGAGCAAGGTCTACTGTCCCTTAAATGGGGCTACTTAATAGCAAAGGTGAAGACTCTGGTCTTGGGAGATCAGAAAGGTTTGTTGCACTTGTAGTTTAGAACTAAGTTTCCAAATGTATCACACGTGCACATACAAGAATGGAAGTTAATGTGAAGGGATAAAAGGGAATTTAACTTGAGGATGCCATAGAATTCTTGTTCTTTTTTTTTTTTTGTTGTTTAAATAAATAAAATGCCTGTATATAAAGGATTCGGTACTCTGTTGTTTCAGCTAAGAGTTGTTCCTATGGCTTGGTTAATACTTTTGAGTCAAGTTTCAGCCAAAAATATGCAAATTCATCTAGCACCAAAGGGAAGACAATGAAAATTCGTAGTAGAAACGCAACCACTGTTCAGCTCAAAGCTGTAATACGTTTTTATGACTGTGACTGCCTGTTAATCTTCTTCCACTTCTCATTTACTCTTCATTGAAATAATCGGTGTTGTGTAGGCTGGAGGAAAATAGAAGAATTGGGAACAGAACTCTTTAAATTCATAAAACGCTGCTGGGAAGAGGAGGCTAATGTTTTCTCTATGTTTCTGTTGATGTAGAAAGCAACAGTGAACTTGCAGTGCAGCAGGAGAGATTCAGACTAGTTATGAGGAAAACCTTGCTATGATGAGAATTGTTTAAGCTTTAAAATCAGTTGCTTGAGGGTGTTGGACAGAGTTAGGCAATCATGTGAGGATGGCATAGGCGTAGTAGAGCCTGCTTTGAAGCAGGCTGAATAACCCCTTGAGGTCCCTCCCTGCTGTTTCTCAGGATGCATTTACTTGTGATATGTTGATCCAGGTGACTTTGAATGCTAGGTGATGTGTGTCTAAACTGAGCTTGCTATCTTTTTCCTAAAAAAGAAAAAGCAAAATGAATTTCCCTTTATACAAATCTGAATACCTCCTTTCCTACTGTAATTAGGAATATCTGCTACTTTACTCCAACACTTCTGTCTGCTCCAGGGAGTACATCTCATCCTATCTCATTCTCTCTCTCTGTTATTTCCCTATTCTCATCTTCAACCGTCAGTCTTATCTGGCTCTTCGTACTCAGACATGATCAAATATCTCTTTATCTCTTTTTTAAAATGAAGGAATGCACTTGATCTCATTCGTCTGCCTCCTTCCTCATCTCCTTTCTTTTTATCTCTAAACCCACTGAACAAAGTGTTAACAATGTGTGTGGGATTCCTCTTTCCCAAGTCTTTCCTTAGTATTCAGCAACCCAACTTCCCACCCTTACATTTATTTAGTGAAAACAGGTCTTGCCAAGTTTTCAGATGATCACCCTCCTGAGAATTACATAGAATCATAGAATAGTTAGGGTTGGAATGGACCTGAAGATTATCTAGTTCCAATCCCCTTGCCATGGGCAGGACACCTCCCACTAAACCATGTCACCCAAGGCTCTGTCCAACCCGGCCTTGAGCACCACCAGATAGCCAGGATATCATCTTTCTTTGTTTTGCCTCCTACAAAATGGTTGAACGCACCCTTGGTTTTTTAGTGTTGTGTTTGTTTGCATGACAGAACTTTTTCTACTTGAGCAGGGAGCCCTGAATTTGACTGTTACTAGCCTTCAAGTTAAGGTATGACACAGAAGTCCAAAATGACTGGCAGATGAGGCTTAAGAGACTGAAGAGCCATATTCCCTGAATGCTGTAGTATTAGTTTTCAGTATAATACAGACTACAAATATAATATGTTTGTATATGCACTGTAGTATAGGTGAAATGTTCTCCATTTTTATTAGAAGTTTCTCCTCCTGTGGAATGAAGAAGCTTTAAAATCTTAAACTTGGGTTGACTTGCTCTCCTTCATCTCTAAGTGACTTGGTGAAGGTCTCACCTGAAAAGCTTCTGAAGAAATAAAAAATGAAATCACCACTTGCTGGGTAATTTGAATATTTCTCTTCTCAAAAGGAAAATACATAAAACTTTTAGAATTCTAAAAAAACGTAGCATTTACATGCATGGGAAGTTTTGGAGTGTTCCTAAACACTGCTCTGCCTTCCCTGTCTCTCACCTTTCTTCCCCACACAGTTACTCCTCTGTTCTTTCACAGTTCTACATGTCTGTAGAGTTTTGGAGAGGTCCTCCCATTTGTATCAGTTAGCTCAGTTCTCTGACTAGTATTTGTCCACAGTGACTTTGCAGTTGTTTTAACTAAAACACATTATCTATGAGTTCAACAGTTTCCACTAAATCCCAACTGGGTGTTGAATATGGAGCAGTGAAAATCCACTGCATGAATCAGCATGTTCCAAACATAAAAATTCCAAGAATTTAGCTGCATGTGGTGACAAGCCTGTATAGTATTAGCTTATTGTTTGTATTAATCACCAGTTGAACAGATTGGTTTCATAATATCTTGTCCTTTTAATAAGGTAAACAAAACTTGCCATCAGCTGCAACAGTGAACAAAGCTGGCTAATAACCATTACTCTTGCTGGGTTTGTAGGCTGTTCTATAAAGAGTCAAGTCTAAATCACAGTGGATTTTCCTCTGATTATTTTTAGAGCTCTTTGCAGGTCACCAGAAGTCAAAAATGACAAGAAAGAAATGAAAGCTGACATTTATTGCAGTCCATTCCCATTTAATCTGTGCATGTGCTTATCATTTTTATAGCATGTGAGAATTTCATAAACATTGATTGTAATTTACCTTTACAACAGTAAAGACAAAGATTAATCTTTTTAATGAGCATTTACATACTGTGCAAGGTGGAAAACTGAAGGATTATTTCTTCTTACAGAGGTCAGTGGATTTCAGAAATTTCTTCCATTTTCTGATATAACTTGTTCAACCCATCACTGAGCAAAGCATCAGTACAAGACGGCACAGAGCACAGTCAGTACATCTTAAGTAAAAAAGATGCAAAGTCAGAATGCTTTTTCTGGGGATGAAAACTCATATTTACAGATATTAGGCAGATATGCTTTATCAAGGCAGTAATGAAAGAGAAATTCAAGACATTTGATATCCAAAAATAAATAAAATATATAATTTAATCATAAATATTAATCTTGGTTCAGATAACTGAGATCTGAAGTTGTACCTTTTGTCATTAGGAATTTGTATATGCCAGAACTTAGTCAGGTTATGATACTAAGTGCCAGGAATTTATTTCTCTGATACAGCCTGAGAAACTTAGTGGCTCAAGTCCAGTGACCTGGGGACAAGCATCACTTTGACATAAGTTATAGATACATGACAGAATCAGTGGATCGAACACTTGGGAATAAAGGAACAACTTTTCCCCCTCCAGTGCCCTCCTCTATTTCCATTTTATATTCTGAGGCTGTAAAGGGATGATATTGTGCACCATTGGAACCTGTAATATACAAATGCTTGGGTAGGCTGGCAGCCTTCCCCTACCCCCTAGCTGAATTTCCAAACCTTATTTTTTTGTGTTTTTTTTTTTTCTCTGTTAGCTCTGTGGCTTTCTTATATGGCTACCTTCAGAGTGCCTGTTTTCTCAGCACTTTAATTCCTCTGGAAGATACGCTTCTGCCCTGCCTTTCACAGTAGATCAAAGCAGTGTGCATGGCCCTTGCATGTCAGCTGTGCAGCAGTGACACTCGCCTTGGAATCTGGAGAAAATGTGCATCAGAGTAGATGCTATAGTAAATAAATCACATGCTGGTTATTTTTTCCATGTCTAGTTTGGCAACTCTTGCAGAATCCAAAGAATTTGAAAATTCTGAGGAGTTTTGTCTTTTTCCTTTCTCTTTGCCACTTTCTCCTTACTTTCCCACCCCTTTCCTGGTGATGTCTTAACTTTGGTGAGCTGTTACTCAGCGATACCAAATTTAGAAGCCATTCCTTGAGACTTACCGTTAGGAGAAATCACAAAGGTCTTAATGCTTTCCCTTCATTCTCTCAAATGTACTCATCCTAATGAACAGTCACTGAGATAATGCATGCTCCTGAGGATATTGTGTCTCAGTGTTGCAGGTAGTGTACCACTGCTGAGGTGTGAATGTGCTTTTACAGGCTTTTATGCTGATGTAAGGCACCAGGATCGCAGGAAGGACAGTACCCTGTGCTACTTCTGTCACATTAGCCCCACAGCACCATGACCAGCTGCACAACCCCAGATTAGCACGAAGGTGGTTGCAGGACTGCTGCTCTTGGTAGCACTAGGGATCCATAAAACTAGAAGCTCCATCTCTTCAGATTTAAAGTACTACCACTGTTGCTTAAAGTTTCAGTTCTCCTGGGTTTTAAACTAAAAGCTTTTATCCTCTGAATACATGTAGGTATATACACCGAATACATGTGTACGTGTATATATATGTGGTATTTTTCCCTGTCATTGATTAATTTGGTTAAATGGCTGAAGGGTTATAACACTTTTTTAAGTAGCGGTGTCATGAAGTAACATCCATTGGCATGCAAATTAAACATAAACAGTAATTATTATTGCCTTACATAGATAAGAACTAACACTGTGTATCCTAATAATCCCTTTAGCTTGGTTTGTTTCAGTGAAAGGCCAAAGGAAACCCATCCTGGCATTTGTAAGCATATGCCCGATCATCGTAGTTTCACTGTGTGTTTGGCTGTCTGTTAGTTATAATATGGGCATGTGAGGCTATAGTAAAGGCTTGTGAGATGAATTTCTTTTGCATGATTATCACTGTGATACTCATATATTTTTAAGATGAATTAAAATATATGCAGGAGATTTTTTCATTTTAGTTTTCTTCACAATTTTCCAAAATTAAGTGAAAATCACAGAAGCACGGATGTCTGTGTTGTGAATTTTGTAAGGTGGGGAGGATTACTTCCACCGTCCCTAGAGGAAATATGCTGGTGTAGTACTGCGGTTTTGGACATCATGGGTGTAAATTCTAGGAAATTCTGTGGTCACAATATTCATTCTTTCTCTTGGTAGGAAACAGCACTAGGTATGACCTCACCCCTGTCACTGCAGTCAGTGTTCATCTCCTCAACAGTGATGGGACTCCAGTCCCTGTGAATGGCCCCATCTATGTAACAGTGCCTCTCCCGACAAACAGCAACCTGAAGCACAATGCACACGTTCCAGCCTGGAGGTTTGACCAAAAATTTGGTAGGTAACATTTCATTGGGATTCCCTGGGTGACTTAATTTGCCTGAAACAAATGTCTTGCTGCATTTATTGTGTTAGCATAGTATGGTCATATGGGCATATAGAAATCTGTTTTCTGTCTAAAAGAGAAGACTGAGTTTTATTCATCAAGTAATACATAGTATATACACAAATATACTTGAGTAGCATTGTGTAGACAGTTTTGTAAATGTACCATTTTTGCAATTATTAAGTATTTCATGCAACAACTATCTTGAAAGAAATTGATTTCACCCACAGACGGAGAAGTAGGAAGACGTATTTACTACAGCACTGAATTGGAAGCCTGGAGAAATGGAAACTAACCTTATCTTTGTTAGCAGCCAGCTATCTGACCTTTGGTCTGTCTCTTGCCTGTAGCTCTGTTTCCTGCCTGTCAGATAGAGAACGTAGTACCAACTTCTTTTGTGAATCACTTTAAGATTGACTACTACATTAAAGAAGGAAAGTACATGTAAATGATTTAAAATTTAAAAAATAAGGCAAGCCAAATTAATAAAATATTTTTGAAAGGACCCAGTGAGTGATACGAGCTACAAAATTCACTCAGTGCTCTGTACTCTAGGATAATGTTTCCTATTGCGAACAGGACATTTTCCAGAAATACATGGTTTAGGCTTCCTGCTTCTGTTTGTTTTTTTCAGTGCTGGCTGGTATACTGTGCTAGCCATCTTTATACCTTCCAAGTGTAAAGGATTAAGGAGTGCATAAGTCTTTTCTGGTGGTTTCTTTGTGCTGAGTCTTCTGAGATATGCACCAGATGGTTGTTAAGAAAAAGAAGTGGAAAAAAAGAAGAATGGAAGGTGAGAAAGATAGATGCTGTGAGGAAGAGGAGAATCAAAAGGAGCCAGAAATGTGGGTCTGTATAGGCAATTGGTGGGATTTTTGTCCCTGCAAGGCAAATGTTTTGAGCCAGTGTATGATCACATCCAGAAGCACAGCAACAAGCGTGAAACCAGCATGTTGGCGGAAGGGAGGGGAAGGAGCATGAGAGAGGTGAAGGGGGAAACATTTTTTGCTTCCTTCCTGCCTCTGTTCACTGAAAAAGGTGATATATTTTCAAACAGCATACTATAAATCTTTTGTCAGAAGCTGGCTGTATTAGAGCATAAAACAGTGGGATTTAATAAAAAATACATTTGAATATGATATAAAATTGAGTAATAGAAAAAAAGAGTGTAATGAATGGATTTAGCATTTCCCTTAACTGTGGAAATGGCACTTCTCTGGTTGTGTTCTCATGCTAAGTTTCACTGCATTCTTCCTGAAACTGATTTTAATTTGTGAATCTATAAAACTATTCTGTTTTCCCTTGTTCAGAAAAAGGCAGGGAAGACTGACTCACGTTTACTTTGTCCACAAAAAGCAGTCCATCCCCAATCCTTCCTGTCAGCTGTGTTATAGCTACAGACTACTTCATTGCTAGTTCCTCACTTCCAGTAAAATGGTTCTGATTTTGATTATGGAGCTTTCTTATTTATGGCCAAATTTCCATGCCCCTGTCATGGGGCCACAAAAGCCTTAGTATGGAAAATGGTTTTTACTCTTGCATATGAAGAGCTGTTTACCCTTTTTTATGTAGTATGTATTAGTAAAGAGAAATATGGATTAGTTAATTAGTGTTGCAGGCTTGAGGCTCCCAGTCTTGAGACAAATCCAGCCTTGTTTGATTCATGACAAACTGATGGAGCATTTATGTTATTGGAAAGGGAAGGCTTGAGGGCCACTAAACAAAATGAGTCTTTGTTGGGCCACTTAGCTTCACAAAGCCATGGAGAGGAAGGTATTGAAGATGATATGCTTGGACTCCAGCTCACACTTCAGCTGAAGCAGGCATCTTTCCATGCAACCAAAGATGGTGAACAAAGACACATTTAAGCCCTGACTGCATCATGCCAGTCCTAGTAGAATTTTGGCCATGTCCCAACCAATTCATATTAAAGTAGCCAAATTTAATAAGTAGAGCAGCCATTCTGTTTGTGCAGGCTGCATAAGCACTCTAAGGGCTGTCAGGCTAGCTATATGTAAAGCAAACACGGTGTTAACCTGTCATTCCCCATTCCTATTTTGCTTGGACTGTAAAGGAAGGAGAATGGATGATGGCTGGGATGGCTCCATGCGGGAGAAACACTTAACTGGCAAATAAGTTACAGGAACACATTTGCACTGCCAGATCTGTGCCTTGTCAGGAGAGGACACCTAACCTCATTATTCTGATTGTCTTTCATGTCAGGAGCTGCTTTTTTTCAGTGATAGTTCTGTTGCAGTCTCTCCTTAATAGATTTTCAGTGGATTAAATTTTCACACTTGTATCTGAAAATTGAGTAAATGCCAGAGATAGGGAATTGTGACTGTTTTACCAGACAGTAGTGCAGTGCTTCTCCCTAGCATATTATAGAGTACAGTGGGAACTTGTTCATGCAAGCCATTGTTTTTGTTTAGAATCCATGTAGTTATCATCATTATTGCATGAAGTATAATTTCTGCTCTAAAAAGCAGAGTTACTTTTCACTTTTAGAGGAGAAAGTGGAGAAGGGACAGAAATACCATGAATATGTTTTAAACCTTAGAATCTCATACATTTTGCTGATCTCATGATGTACTAATATAAACCCAGAGGCATCTGATTGGAAGCGCAGAGATTTTTATAGTTTCTACAGAAATTAGGCATATTAGCATATTATAGCAGCCAAAAATAATTAATGGCTTTTTAGGATGTTTACTGTAAACAATCTGTATTTTCATGACTACAGTTTCTGTCCTTGAGAGAAGGAGGAAAAGCAGCTTAGCCCACTTAGGGCTGAGGGTGGTTCCATTGACACTGATGAAACACACAGCCAGAAAAAGCAGGCTGACATCAAAATAAGACAATCTGCTCCATCTATTTTATGCTGTTCCAAATGAGATTTTCCATTACAAAACAAACTTACTGCTCTACGTGCATAGCAAGCAAATTAAAGCAGTAATACCTTTTTGAATAATTAATAAAGAGTAGCTAGCTATGCCTGGGAGAAGTTTTAGGATAAAGCAGTATGTCTAGCCTTGTTCTTGTGATGGAGGTGCACTCCACCATTTTTCTCTGCAGTGTTTCTTAGTGTTGGTAATAATAAGCACAGATGCATTAATGTTCTGGAGGTGCATACTCTAAAATGTATCTTAATTGTTCCCTGCTGTTGACATATCCGTATCTCTTGTGTTTCACACTTCTGTAGGAGAGTAGTTTTATTTCATAGTGCACACTTAAAGGTTTGAGCAAGAAGAGATACGTGTTCTTGTTTTTATAAATCAGGATTGCTCAGTGTGCTTTTCTGGGTTGTTGGCTTTTTTTCTTTCCCAAGTATTGTCTTTTTTTTTTTTTTTTCTCAAAATCTGAAGGGATGGAAAACTTTTTCTTCTTCATCCATAAACAGATGGTTGGGATCATGACTTCCTCCCTCTGTATTTGCCTTGATGTCAGCAGGATTTACAGCAATGAAATTAATCTCTCTATTCTTGGACACCAGATTTCTGTCCAAAAACTTCTTTCTAGCCTTGTCCTCTTCAGTCAGAAATGAATACTACAGATCCCAGTAGGAAGGAAACTTTGTTCCTCCTGTATCGTTTCCAGCTCTCACCAGCTGGACTGAATAACACAGCTCTTGCTTAGCTGTATTTTCCTGAGCCCCCATTTAAATGGCTTGTGCTGTATGTTAAGGTATCTATTTTTCATTGGATTCAGTGAGTAAAACTGTAAGACTAGAGTTCTCCATTTTAAGTCCACAGTTTCATCCCATGTGATAAGGAGGCATTAGATTGCACCTAGACCTCTAAAACCACATCTAGAGCTGTATGAAGGGCTTTAAAATATTACCAAATATTCTAGTATGCATAATACTGAAATGGGATTTATTCTTCAGTGTCAATGTCAATGTATCTGCTAGTTTATTAATTGCACCCAATAACAGGAGAATATTTTCAACACTATTTTTAGCTTGTGGGGCAAAGGACTCTGTAGTGAAGGGGTTAAACCTACACTCCTTTGCTCCTCCTCCTTAAAATGTGTTATTTCTTGTGCACTAAGGGTAAATGAAGTACCATTTGTCTGCTCTTCCTTCTCTCCGAACGCTTGGTGTACATTTTTGACATGACCTTGTTGTCTTTAAAATACTAGCTTCTTTGCAGAGCAGGATGTTTCCCCGATGCCTGAAATCTCGACCATGTATTAATGTAAAGTGATGGCAGAATGCAGAGAAGAGTGTCTTGGGGAGCTATTTTTATAGCTTTGTAAAGCACAATAGTTTATGTACTCTGCTGTGCTTGGTCAGTGCTTCTGTCTGCATTTAATGCCATAATAGATTTCTAAATACATTTCAGAGCCTGGTACTAGCTTTTTCAGGGTGATGTCCTATCTTCAGCCCTAAAATTTCCATTTATTTTTGTAGGGTCAGAATTTTCTGATGTTCTTTCCTCAGCAAAATGAAGATAATGTTTTCTGTGTTCAGAAGAAGCCATGAGGGTATACTTCATGCACAGACATTATCAGTGCCTACTTAAATTTGACTGCAGTATGATTTTGCCATATTTTATGGAGGTGAAATGGTGCTTGGTTTTCATTCATAGGGAGAGAGCAACAGCTACTCTCAGGCAGATGTAAGCGGGTTTCTGTTCACTTACCTGTCTAGTTCACTGCACATGTTTTGTAAATAACATGGTTTGTAAAAATCTGATTCAGGATTCCAGTGTGGTAGCAAAGATAATCCACCCAAAGACAAGACTGACTTAGGCTTTCATAGTTTAAAAGTAAAAATAATTCCCTTTTGCTATGAATTCTGTTAATTTCTGAGTGCAGACATACGCTGCCTAACGCAAAATAATCATTTAACAAAAACTTTTGCTGTCTGTTACTTGATCAGACACTGGGTACAAGTTCATGCCTCTTTGAATTTAATATAATCAGATTCAGAACATTTGATTCTAGCTCAGATTTCTTGGTAATATGGAGATGTATTTGCAGATTGCAAGGAGAAATCCAAGTTTTCACAAAGTTCATCGCTACACTATTTCTGTACTTTACAAATTCCTTGACAATTTGATTTTTACTTCCTTTTCTATCTCAGCTGTGCAGGTTGAATTACTCTTAAATACACCGAGGAATACAGATTTTTAACTTCTCTCAGAGAATTTCATATTTTGTGTGTTGCCATAGAAATGGCAGCTACCAAACCCAGCTTTTTACCATTTACGATGTCTGCATAATAGATGCAAATATAATTGCAGAGTAGTAGACAGACCTCAGCATTGAAAGGAAAAGAAGCTCTTCCTCTGATGCTTCAATGTGTAGCTCACTGAGGTACGTTCTCATTATCATTCCTGTGGAGAGGTGTAGTGGATCACAGAATGCAGTTGTGCCTGTTTATTGATATGTAGGTTGGTTTTAAACTGGATGTTGTGACTTAGACATGTGAAAGTGGTGTGAACGTATTGTTTGATCCTCTGCCCACCTCATATACCATATGAGTTGCATTTGTGGTAAAGCAGGTATGGTATGGCACAGCATGCTGGTGGAGCTTAAGAGGATGTTCAAGGAATCAGGTTGGTGCCAAAGCTTAGTGAAAAATGCAAATACTTTACTATTATGTCACTGATGAAACAAATAGTGTGGCTTCTGGGAACAGGTTTTAATGACAGGCTATATGCCGCATCATGTAGATGGCCCTATAGCTCCACCTACAGAAGGCATGCAGTAGAAGGTGGAAAGAGGTGGGCAGGGAAATTTCAAAAGTGGAGATTTAAAGGCTTTTGTGCTTGTGCAGCTGCTTGGGCTGGAAAGGACTTGGAGATTGGTGGAAATACATACAGGAGTGCATAGAGCAGGGGTATGAAGTGTCTGGGTGGAGCTGGAAGAGGCTGAGGAGGACCTGGGACAAACTTCCTCTATGGCCTTGGGATGGCAGATCAAATCTTAAGTGTGCATCTGCTTCTGCTTCTGCTTCCAGCTTGAAAAATAGAAACTGAATGTGAGTGTGATATGGGGCTGACTGAAGGAAAAGGCATGCAGTGTTTTGAACTGCCTTGAGCTTTTATTTGTTACTTGTTCTAACGATTTTGTCAGTAATTTACTGAATGTGGTTAATAATGTGATAAAGTAAATATTAAAGGTAATATCTTTCACATACACCAGTAACTAGGGATGGTGGTCTAGCAAGCATAGCTAAGCTTTCCCTTTTGAAATACAATTATTAACCAGTAATTATATATGGAAGTAATTTCCTTTACTAAATCTCTTCTGGCATTCTGGAAGGAAATGCTAAGGGGACTGAAGCAATGCAAGCAGTTCTGTGGACAATGTGCTCTGCCTTCTGCCGTGACATAATTAAAATTATGAAATAATGAAACTGTCGTGTTCTTTTGTTCTTTAGTTAACGGGTGATTTAAGGGGAAAAATGAGTAGAGATGGCAAAAGCTACAGAGCTTCTCAGACAGTAGTAACAAATTGAACAGTTAAACATCCTTGCAAATATCTTCAAGGTATGATGTTAAAAACATTTGCATTACAGCGCACCAAATAATGGTGGTGCTGCTCGAACAGTAGCAGGTTTCAGCTCTGGAAGGCTTGTGTAGCAAATTCTGTGAGAGTGGCAGAATAATGAAGGCATGAGCTCAGAGCAGGGACGTTTATTTTTTTTTGATGTTGCCTAGCAACTCCAAAACCAAAAGTGTAATATTAAATACTATGAATTTTTAAACCCCTGTGTATTGGGGGAGGGCAGGAGGAGTGTAGTCTTTACCAATATTCGAGAAGCAATTTTTCAGCTTCCAATTCCAGCAGCTTTTTGCTTTCTAGAAAGTGAACAAAGGTAAAACAAACAAAAAAAAAAAAACAACAAAAAAAAAACCAAAACTATCCTTCTGTAGTAAAACTTCCTGTGCTGATGGAGATTAGAGGTGATTTTTGGTTGGAAGAAGAAATCTGATAAGCAGCTTTCAGCTGGTAGAATGAAAAGCTGCATTTTATGTATGTCAGAACATGCTTTAAGGAGTTATTTTCACAAACTTGCCCTTGATTAACCTCCATAACAACATTGCCATTTGAAGTGTCTAAATCAATTACTTCTGGAAACACTGTGAGTATGTTTTGAATATCCTTTGCTGCCCCAAACCCTGTTTAACAACCTGCCTCATTTCTTTTGACACATTTGTCTCCGTTTAACTGTGAAACTGCCCAAGCAAGGGGCAACGGCAATCTTACAAGACATTATAAACAGCACAGAAAAGATCCATACTGAAAGAAAACCACTTCCCATTATATTTATTTAAAACATCTATACTATGTAATTGTACAGTTAAAAGTATGTTTCTTTTCTTTCCAAAACTCCTTTGTCCAGGAAGGATAATCTTGTGAATAAAAATAAATTCATATAATGGGATTATGCTTAATTTGCTGTCTGGCTAATTAAATCCTCTTATTTGTCAAACCTATTGGATGGAAATATTTCGTGCTGTAAATAGCACAGTTTTGGCTCCCTGTTTGAGCAGGATCGGATGATGCTATTGCTAGTTAAAAGAAACAAAAAACAAAGTAACCAGTGGGTCAGTGGAAGAGTTTCTTACCAAAAGCTCACATGTAAAAGTAATCCATGGAAAAAAACACTACAGCTTCCATACATTTAAACCCTAGCAGTATTTAGACTTCATGACAGTCCTTAGGGGAAGCTGCTGGCTACAGCACACTCCTATGACAGTCATTTACCAGAGCTGTTTTGCTCAATGATAGGAAGAAGTCACAGTCAAAGTCAACAGAAATCAGTGCAGCAGTGATGATCTGGGAGACTCTGAAACGGTCAGCTTGGAAAGTTCAGCCTGAAGTAAGCAGCATTGTACATCCTCCCAGAGAGTCTCACTGTGTGCTGGGGCATCCAGCATGCAAACGCCCCTTACAGCCAGCACACACGAGGGGAATTTGTTTCCTTTCTTCTTGACTTCAATAGGAGTCACAAGCGTGTCTGTAGAGTAGGTGGCCTGGTGTGGCAATCTTCTTGAAAGAAGTGGTGGTCCCGCTTCATGTAGGCCAGTCAGAGGTTTGCCTTTTGCTTGAGCTGGAGCAGCATAAGATTGTCAGCATGCAGAGTCACACGCATGAAAGCCAGAGAGGTGTACAATTCTCTCGATTTCACCACAGATTAATTTTAAATAATAAGGTCTAGCTTTAAAATATGGAATCAATGTCTTAATCTGAGGCTTTGTGCTACAAAAGCAGATCCATTCATGCTGCATGGATCCAGCAAGCTGCCATATTGAATAGTTAGTGTCTTTGAAGACAAACAGGATGTCTCTTTTCTTGGTAGACTGACCATACGTGTAGTAACCTGATTGCGCAGGGAAATAGTATAGAATAGCTGTTTTGTGATGACTTCTCTGCAGTAGCTGCCCATCTGGATACCCTCCTTGCTCAAAGTGTGGTTTCTCAATCTGATTTAAAAGTAAACTAGATCAAATTACAAAAAGACATTTTTAGTGCAGAATGTGTGTTGAAACAAAGATTTAATGTGCAAACCTTTTGCTGTTAAATTTACTTGTGACTCTCTCTTGCCCCCATTGGCAAGTCCTAAAAGCTGTCTAAGATAAATAAGCATGTTAATCAGAATCAAAGTCACTGCAAAGCATTAAGGTGCTTCTCTGTAGCAAAATTTATTTCTCCTGCTCTGCTGAAATCTTCAACTTGTCTCTGATATTTGGATATTTTTGCAACCAGATGGAGCTCAGCTTTCTTTATCCAATTGTGTTTTGATTTGTATTTCTTTTAAAGTGCTCTCATTTTTATATCCTTTGTAGTGTCAGTGATGGTAGTTCTCTTACCTTGGTTTTAAGTTCTGTATAGGAAGAAGTGCTGGGTAGCTGTTTCATAAGCTTTTTTAAAAGTCTGTTAAATGACACCATTTACTTGAAAAGGTCAGTAACACTAAATATCATTTTAGTGAGGAAAGAGTTAAGAAACTTTTTGGTTCTCCCCCTGCCATTAGTTTGAGCCAGGAGACAGCTCCCCTGACTTGAATCCTGGATCAGCATGTTGGCTCCACTGAGCAGCCATAGAGGAAAAAGAGGAAGAGAAATGTAAAAGTGATCTGTAAGCAAGAATGTCTCTATATATAGAAGTTTTCCACGGAGCACCAGACACTTCTTAGGAATTAATGGCAAACTGTCCCAAATCATACAGTGCTTACAAACTATACTGAACTTACTGCACAATGCTCCAGAGATAATGCATTGATAAGATTTCTTTGTACGTATCCAGTCAATCTTGAACAAAAATTACCAGTTCTATTACATGAATTATCTCTACTGTTCTTTATTTATAATCTTATATTGCTTGTTACTTAACAATTACTGCACATCATGTATAAAACTTTATAAGCAAGCCAGTTGATTGAGCTGCCTTGGGCAGGGGGAGGACATAGATGTTATGGGACATTTGGAGAATAATGAATTTAGTGATCATAACACAGACATGTGGGAGGTAAGATCTCTCTTCCCTCCTAAGTCCTGCTTAGTTCTGCAGCTGTAATCCTCCCTGCACAGAACAAAATGAATGCTGCTTGCCCTTACTCCATTTGCAGGCTAGTGGATGGGAAAGGACAGAAAAAGTCCTTTGCTCATTGCCCCCCAGTCTCCTCCCTTGCTTACAAGAGCAAGTGTGTGAGGGCACAGAGGATGAGCAGCTGTGTTTTTTAGAGCAGGAAAACATATTGCTTCACCCTGCAAGGAAGAATCTGGGTCCGGATAGGGAATTCATTCTTGAGACTGCACAGCGATGAAGTCTTGCTTACTCAAGGCAGCTTGAAACACTAGGATCAATGGCCAGAAAGTGTACAATGTGGTTGGATTTTGCTTGGTAGAAGGTCCAGCATTAGTTATTAAAGCAAGGCATTGTATGTAGTGAGCTACAAGAACACTGCTTGGTGCTTAATGATCGTTGAAAAGTAACCAGGATATTAAAAGCTATAAAGTATCAAACATGAGAGAGACTTGGAAGTGTCGTGATGAATTTGGAGAATACCAAAGGTGTATCTGTTCCCTCCAGTAATACTTACAGTTGTATAGTCACAGAAGAAACAGTACAGGACTGCGTTTCAACTGTTTCCACTCAAACCTGTTTTGCCACTGCTGTTCTGAAGAATGGAGTTCTTTATTCTCATTATCCCATCATGTGGGAGGATGCTCTGTTTTATTAGTGGACTATTTGTAAGATATGCTGAAAGTATAAGAGGAGAGTTTATCACTAAAATGTTGGACCAAGAAGGTATTAAAAAGGCAGTTGATGATGTGTACCCGTGGTTCCCAAGAACCCACACTTGGTGTTGTCCTGATGAAAGATCTTGGGAGAGTGCCATTTAAAAAGTAGTTCTTTTCTAGCAGTCATCACACACTGATGGGTCAACAGAAGTTCCATTACCAGTGTTGGATATATTTGTTAGTCTTCTGAAATTCTTCACTTCTATAAGAGAAAGAGGGAATTACATTTTTCCCTAGTGTTATACAGACCCATACATTTTCCAGTGGTTAGCAAAAAAGGGTGACCTAAAGGAGCAGAAGACAAGCATGAAACCTGACTGATCATGTGCAGTAGATAACTATTGTTTGCTTCCATTGCAAATACAGGGATTCCTTCATTGCTAAAATATGAGCGATCTGAGCTGCTGCTTGTTTGGCAGGATGGCAGCTGAGCTCTGCTCACAGCGATAAGAGTTCAGCCTCTGTTAGCATCTTGATCACTGCATTATGCGAGTATACTGAGCCGAAGGCTTTTAAAGAGCCATTAGGAGGACTGTGTTCGTTAGAGTGCAATGCAATGTGAATAACACAAGCTGAACACAAGTTCCCCCTAGTGAGGGAATCAGTAATAGTTTCTGCTCAGGGAGGCAGCTATATAGACTGCAAAGGTAATGAACTTTGCTGCATTACATATGTATACTTCTTGTGTGTAAATTTAAAGGGCTTAGAGATGGTAAGAGAAGCATGGGAAGAATGATGAATTCATCACCCAGGTCCTTCTGTTCTTTGATTTTTAGTCAGCACTTTTACATCTCTTTTAGTCTTCAAAGTTTTGTTTCACATTATTGAGGATTTGAATAGTTGGTGGTCAACCTTGTCTAGAACTTGCAGAAAAAGATTACAAAGTTTAAGCTTACAGGAATTTTCTTACAAATGACGTTTTAGAGGCAGATTCTGACCCTATGGGCTATTTCTCAGGGCCATTAATATGACATCTTCCCAAAAAGTGTGTGGGTAGAAAATTTGAAGGGATAGTTGTCTGTCTTGGTGGAGAAAATGAATCTACTTTTCCTAGGTTTTCCAGAACCTTCATACATAACTGGACAATTCTGTTCTACTCTGTGTGTTATATGACAGCTATGGATGCCGTATGGGCAGATCTGTACAGATTTTGGTCCTTTTGGTACTGTGAATTGAAATCACTTGTCTTCTGTGACTTTCTTTATGAATTAGCAGATTATAGCTATCCTGTACAGACTGGAAACAATTAGAAAGCTGAAAATTGCATCAGTAAAATCAGAAATTCAGTTTGGTTGCAAATACAGAGTCACTGTCTGGCAGTATTAGTCACCTAGGTCTAGAAATCCTCTCAAATGTGTGTTTTTCTAAACCTTTCACTGTATCGCAGAATCATCTAGGCTGGAAAACACCTTCAAGATCATCAATTCCAACTATTACCCCAAGACTGCCAAGTCCATGACTAAGACGTGTCACTGAGACCCTCATCTAAATGGTTTTTGAGCAATTCCAGGGATGGTGGTCCCATTGCTGCCCTAAGAAGCCTGTTCCAATGCCTGAGCATCCTCTCAGTGAAGAATTTTTTCCTAATATCTAGTCTAAACCTCCCGTGGCACAGCGTGAGGCTGTTAATTCTTGTCCTATCACTTGTTACTTGGAAAAAGACTGACCACCACCCTACCCCACAACTACAACCTCCTTTCAGGTAGTTGTAGAGAGTGATAAGGTCCCCCCTTCTCCAGACTAAACAACAGACATAAACAATATGTAGATGTGTTTAAGCCAAAGATGGTGGACTTTAAGGGTGTGCTTATGTAGGACAAATCAGTTGTAGCAAGAAAATAAATACTTAGGAAAGTCATTCTGATATGTACAGTTTGCACAGATGGCTAATCTAAGGAATTCAGAGTAAATCATCAGGATCTCAGAGGTATTAAAAAAGCCCAAAACAATAGCAGCATCTCTTCTGCATGCTATGCATTCACTGCTAAGTGTTGACATGACTGTCATGCACAAATGCTCACTCTTACTCCTAAGTGACATCTGATGAAAAGCACTGTTTAAGGAATTACATGCCAGAGACTGAAGGAAAGGGAATCACAAGTACAGGATGCAGCTTGCCTTTACAGTGAGCAGTTGGAGGGGAATGCACAAAAATAGAGAGCTGTGCTACAGAAGTGCAGACAGATTTATCCCTTCTTTGTACATCGATCAGCTGTACCAGTAGTAGCCACTGAAGCAAAGAACCTCTTCAGTGAGTTAATGCCCTGTGTTATGGCACCCACTGGAGCCAAACCAGGACTGCAGCTTTGGAAACACTGCTTGGTGTCAGGGATGGCTTCCCAGCAGCTGCTCTCAGTGTCCAGGCCAGCAATTCTGTGTTTCTTTTAAAGACAGTACATATGGGAGCAGTCTACAAGCCATACTGGACATTTAATACAACAGAAACTACAATAATTTTGTTCTCCTACAGCCCCAGAATCAGAGGTGTTAATGGATTACAAAAAGGCATACAGCTGATTCAGTTATAAAGGTTTTTTATAGCCCAATTCTTGCAACAAAACTTATTTTCTGTAAATAGAACAACTCTCAACTGGTGTAGGTTGTCAATCTGGACTACTTAAGAGCTATGTGGACTTAAACACATTGTTTTACCATTGCCAGTCTTATTTGTTTCAGGATGATCATTTGATAATTCTAAAAAATCTTTTACATTTCCTTTAAGAAACGTTTTTAAAAACTCATCTATTATCAAAGAGTATTCCTTGGTATTCTGAATGAATCAAAGTGATGGTGCAGGTTAATTCTATGTTAATGGGCAGTAATATTCATAAGCTTGTTTTCTCTATAGGAAAACTGACATTTTGTGCAAGTGTTTTCGTCAGCCCTCAGAAGCTGACATCCAGAGCTCAGAAGAGTGGTGTGTAGAACTCACATGTGGTCTGGAAGATGTGATGTCTCTTGAAATACAGTTTTTAAGTGGGCTGTCTACATATAGTCAGCTTCAGGAATATCCTTCTTTGAAAAATGGAATCTAGTATTGCAGCAGTAATTTTCTTTTAACCCTTTTTGAAGTTATTTTAGTTTTATTTAATCTTCAATGTTTTTTTCTGACTGCTTGTGGGAGTTCTCAAATACCATTGACAAAAAGGCACAATCTTCCACCTAACAGCAACGCATACAACCCCTACAGGGTTTGTTACTACTTACTTCCCCACTTGTTTGCAGAGGAAGATATGACTATATCTGTAACGCCTTCCTACAAACTTTACAGGGACATGGCTGAAGAGTAGTTTGGGCCTTGTACAACAAGAAGGAAATCAGTTGACTTGGACTTACATTGCACCTCAGCTGGGCTACTGGGTTGCAGCTATGTCACCTACTATCCCAGGTAAGATGGAATTGAATTTTATTGATGTTCACAGCGCTGAATAATTATTTATTCATCTATAATGTTTATGTTTTTCAGAATGACCCCATCTGAGATGCCACAGCTTGATCAATAATGGATTATTAGAAAAAAGAAATCTGAAAGTAAAGGGCTAAAATCTTTTGGGGATTGTGGGGGGCAACTCTTGTGCTCAAAATCTCTGAGCCATTTAAATGGGAAACTTTTGAAAGTGTTCCTGTTTTAATGCATTTATGTCACCACTGCCTGGTAGAGCCATTGCTAGAAAATAAGGAGAGTTTAAAACATCAATGTATTGGTGTTACAGCAGGTAGAAAAATATGTGCTGTGAAGTTTCTGTGCAGAAACTCTCAAAGAAATGGATTTACCTAAGACCAACATCATTCTGGGTTAGATGTTTGCTAATGGTCTGATTGATTGATTGTAACTTGTTTTTCTTTTACGCTGAAGATGCCCATTTTGCCCTGACTTATGCTTTGCACTATCTTGGTGACTGATTAAGTCACACCTCAAATAACTTGGTGTAGAAGTTCTGGAAAGTATATTAACAGAGTGGCATTAGGAGACCAGCTTACGGATCACCATCTGCAAGCCTCTTGGCATAACTGTAGAAAACCACTTTCGATTAGGCATTATATGTACTTCTGTGCTTATGGAGATCAATAATGCTGCAGCTTGCTCTCCCTTTTTTGTATCTTTGGCTGCCTTGGATTTCATAGTATTAGTTCTTCAACCACCAATTAGTTCTTCAGCCACCTCTGATTAAAAGAGCCAATCAATCAAACAAAAAATACCTCCCCCTTTTCCGGACTTTCTTTAGTAGGTTTTCTGGATGGAAACCAAATCAGTAGAAATGAAAATATTCTTGCCTTGGCTGTGCAAGCTAAATAAACTATATCTAACCAACAAAACAAACTCTAGCATGAGGACTGTTTTTAAAGTCTGTTGTATACGCCATGAAGTTGTTCCATTATATGCAAGCTTTTTATTTGAGGTTATATTAAATAAAACTGCTGGGATATTCAGCTGAGTCATTGATGAGCAGAGATTAGAGGCAGGTGCAGATCTGGATAAGCTCACATACTGAATTTAATGGAACTTTACAAAAGAATTGTACTTTAAGAAAAAGCAACTGCTCTGAATCAGACATTTTGCAGACTGCAAGGAAGTTATACTAGCCATGAAACTGTTCCTATAACTCTAAGGTTAGAAGGCCTGTTACACTAACAGAAACCTTACTTGTCCTTGCAGTTTAACTGTTATGGCAGAATTTCCACTTGTATTTTACTTTTCCTTCTTTCTCAAGGCTAGATTTGGGTTCCTAAAGTTTTGTTGTAATAGGAACAATATCTTCATGAAAAAAATTCAAGTCATCATCTCTTCTTTTTGCTTAATGTCCTGAAGCCACAGTATCAATTAATTATATAAAGGTAGTGGTGGGCCAGAATATATAAATATTTGTATTTCCCATATGCCATATAATTGATGTTATTTTTAATAAGGTTAATGTCTTTGCTTATTTTATCTCCTCATTGAATCCATTTAATTTCTTATCTCAAAAAATGGGCAGAAATGAGCTTTGTATTCCTAGCAGTGGCTCTGCTGACAGCTCAAAATCTACAGATGAAGTTTTACAAACCTCATGAGCTAGAACCTTAATGTTGGCCAAGTTGGCTGTCCTTCACAATATGTGCATGTTACTTTGTTGGCTGGTGCTGTACCTCCTTGCCTGCAGATGAACATTTGGGCCTTTATTTCAAAATCATGATAAGGATTTTAGAAACCAACAGGGTTCCACATGCATAATTGTGAACAGATGCTGTTCGTGTGTGTGCATTCCTTTGTATGTTAGAACATCTACTAAGCATTATTGAAACCTGGAGTTACAACGTTGTTTCACTAGTGGCCTGTTTTTTAAAGCTACTGAAGATCTGCTTGGCTTGGCTTGATCTAGACTTCAGAGCACCAACACGTCTTCCAGTGAATCCTGTACTGCACTGTATGTACTGTTCAGTGCAAAGCATCACAGGTGTTAAGGAGAAGTTGTTTGCCACAGGACTGCTGCATGCATTACAGTGCTGGAAGATGTCGTAATGGTTTTTCCTGCAGTGATGAGAGCTTTGGTGCACTGTGTTGGCATCAGGAACTGGAAGACAGCCTTCACTGGCACATACTCCTATTGAAACTAACTGCTTTTCCACAGAATGATTTATTTGGACTCGCAGTCATGAAAACCAGCACATGCTTTCTCCACAACTTGCTCCCTGATCCAGAGATGGTCTGCTCAATAGACACCAGGGCTATGAGCAGCAATGTTGCTTGCTTATCACCCTCATAACAGGGGTGGATGTCACTCTCTGTTTAAATGTTATTCTGATTCCTGTTTGCAGGTTGTTACAGGTCTAAATTCTCTTTTCTTGCCCTCCAGGTCCCGTTGTAACTCACGACATTACCAGCTATCACACAATGTTTCTTTTGGCAATTTTAGGAGGGATGGCTCTCATACTTCTAGTCTTGCTGTGTCTGCTTTTGTATTATTGCAGGTAAGATTCACAACCCTGGTTACTTAGTTTATGTTGGAAATAGAAGGGCTTTTGTGCTTTTCAAATTATAAGCTTTTGCACTGAAACTTTTTCACTTTGGGAATTTGGGAGAGGGGAAGGCAAGCAAAGGCTTGAAGAAGAGAGAAACAGTGAAATCAGACTTCATACATTCGGGATTATATGCAGTATGTACAATCGTTGCCTTTGGTAGGATGGGAGTTGAATGAATCATACTTAATCTGTACCTGTGATTTTCTTATGAGATGTTCTAAAACGTCCTGTTGAACATGGGCATAGGTACAAGATGTTTGTCATTGTACCTGTTATACACTTCATAGAATCATGGAATAGTTAGGGTTGGAAAGGATCTTAAGATCATCTAGTTCCAAGCCCCCTGCCATGGGCAGGACATCTCACATATTTGCAAGTGATCTTTCTGTTGGTCTTACATTAAAATGAATGTTAAACTTTTATCAGCAAGTGCATATTAATGAGTGATTTGGCACTTGCCTCCTCCAGACATTTGCTCCAATTTGCAATTGGTGCTTGAGATATTTCCCAGTTGACATTAGTTATTCTTTAATTTTATCTTCTCTGCTGGAATAAGCTTTTAATTGTTAGGTTATGTAATAAAAGCACAATTCCCCTAATACTAATCACTTCTTAAAAATCTCCCATTAAGACACACTTGCTGTTCTTGTTTCTGTGTAAAACAGTCATAAATGTGTAACTTCTTTTTTTACTGGCTTTTATAGAAGAAAATGTTTAAGACCACGTCAGCATCACAAGAAACTGCAGCTTTCAACAGCACTGGACACTTCTAAAAAGGATCAAGCAACCTCAATGTCCCATATAAATTTAATCTTTTCACGTCGTGAGTCAGAATTTCCTGGAGGATTGTCCGTCGCTAGCAATGGACACACTGAAAACTCAGGTGCAAAGGAATTAATCAGTGCTGTCCACATGGAGATGGCATCACCTAGTGGAGAAGCAGATATGCATACGCCTATGCTCAAACACTCATTCAGCACTTCCCAGGAGTTTAGCTCCCGAGAGGAACTGCTGTCTGAGAAGGAGAAAGACAAGAGTAGAATTTCCTTGGATGACCTGACTCCCAGTGGGTCCCTAAGGAAAGACTACCACAAGTCAGCAGATAGTTTTCCTTTAAAGACAAGAAAATCTACAGAAACAGCTGAAGGCTATGAGTCCACTGTCAAAGATGAGTATAGGAGGAGTTACAATGCTATGCTGTCTCAGCCTTTATTTGAAAAGCAAGAGAGAGAAATTCAAGTATCTATGAATCATATTGCTACTGGAAGTAAATACAATATTCAGGAACAAATATACCCCACACCTTCAGCCCCTGAAAAAGAGCTGCTGGACTGCAGACCTACTGATTGTATGATGTCTCGTTCAGTTGATCACCTTGAAAGACCTACATCTTTCCCTCGACCAGGTCAGTTAATCTGCTGTAATTCTGTTGACCAAGTCAATGACAGTGTTTACAGAAAAGTTTTGCCTGCACTGGTCATCCCAGGTCATTACATGAAATTACCAGGAGAACATCCTTTTGTTAGCCAACCACTGGTTGTCCCAGCTGACCAGCAGATTGATATAGAAAGACTTCAGGCTGAGCTTCCTAACCCTCATGCACGGCTTTTTCCACACCCCCCACAACAGCTGCAACCCCAGCAGTTAGCATCCCAAGCAATATCTCAGCAACATTTGCAAGATGCAGGTGCAGCTGAGTGGAGTCAACAAAATGCTTCCATGTCTGAATCTATTTCCATTCCTGCCTCACTCAATGATGCATCCCTGGCTCAAATGAATAGCGAAGTGCAGCTTCTTACAGAAAAGGCTTTGATGGAATTAGGAGGTGGAAAGCCATTGCCTCATCCTCGAGCATGGTTTGTTTCTCTAGATGGACGTTCAAATGCTCACGTTAGACATTCATACATCGATCTCCAAAGAGCTGGTAGGAATGGGAGTAACGATGCCAGTTTGGATTCTGGCGTTGACATGAATGAACCAAAATCTGCCCGAAAGGGAAGAGGAGATCATCTGTCTGCGCCACAGAGTCACCCACCAGTGCAAGAGCACCAGCAGAGAGAGCGGAAGGTTTCAGATAGCACAGCTTACACACAGCTTGTGTACTTGGATGATATGGACCAAAGTGGCAGTGAGTGTGGAACAGCAGTTTGTAGCCCTGAGGACAATGCTCTACGATGCCTACTAGAAGGCACGAGTAAGAGAAGTGGTGTGCAGCTGCCCAGCCTGCAGGAGGAAACTAGAACTGTGGATACCAAACCAGAGCCATTAACTAGTCCTGAACATGGAACATCAGTTCAAGATGAGGAGGAGGATGAGGAGGATGAGGAAGATGACCAAGGTGAAGATAAGAAGAGTCCTTGGCAGAAGCGAGAGGAGCGACCACTAATGACTTTCAATCTGAAGTGAGCTATTGTGAATCCACCATTCAGTGGAGTATAAAATTGCCAAATATTCTTTCTGTGGAAGTGCTTGATTTTTTTTTTTTTCCTTTCTTGTTTTTTTGTTTTGTTGTGGAGAGAAAAGAGAAAAACAAACTGTGGTGAGCAACGTTTGAAAGAACTTAAATGCATTACTGTGTAAATGTTAGAAAAGAATTAAAATCATTCCTCTGATTTAATAGCTGCCTCCAGTGAGATAGCTGAACAAAGAGTGTGATTGTTATTCCATATACTTGATATTGGTCATCCAGGATGTTGAAAATACTGACAAGTTGTTTTGGTTGGTTTATGACCTCAATCTCCTTATGAATGGGAGCTGGTAAAGCTTTTGTTTTGTAGGCTAATTTTATGTTGATAATGCTACTGAAAGTATCTTAAGAACAAGAATTTGACACATGGTGTCCAAAATTGTGCATTATCTCAATGAAAGGCTATGCATTGCTGCTTTTAGTAATATTTTGCTTATACTATGCTTTTCTTAATTTTACAAGTCGGTTGTAAACATTTTATGTCCTTTATTATAAACTACTCAGCAATTTATTTTAATGTAAAACTGCAGGAAACTTGAGTAGCATCCCTTAGCATTGAAGCCTTTTTATGAAACCAAACTGAACTTTGTGTCGACTAAGATTCCTCCAATTCTGGTCCCATTTACTCAAAGTGCCTTTTTTACAGTAACAATGAACAGTCCCTTCTTTTGCTAACTCCTTTTAATTGACCCCATTTGAGATTTTATAAACTTCTGAACTTCTACCTTTTATTTTAAGCTGCATGCCAAGAGTCCCATTTTGTGCTGAGCATTTCTCATTTCAATACAGTGTATTCTGTAGCTATCATGTATATTGTGGATTCTGTTTAGCCAGGATAGACTTAGAAGTCATTTTAAAGGGCCCAGAGTAGCCAAGAAGATAGTTTCATTGACTGTATATATTGTTAGTTCCTCTGGAATCATATGAGCTAATCATGCTCATATAAAATGGACTATAGACCGAGCAAGTGGACTGAATGTGTCTAGAAAAATTTTGGGAAATTAAAAACAAATAATAATGTACTATCCAAAAGTGCCAGAATGACCCTTCTGTGCTTTCTCCATACACAGCTGCTTGGTTATCCAAAAATTATAATGAAAATAAACTGCAAAAAGTACCTTTGTGGATTTTTTCCTCTGTTGATGGTCATCACGTTATTTTATGTTATTTAATGAGAAAAATACTTTGGTTTCACTTTGCTGTGCGTATCTATGCTTGTGTGACTTCCATACTTCCTTATGCAGTTCTCATGAGCTTCAGTCAATACTGAAATTAAGACCTGTTTTCAGAAAAGCATCCTCCCTGGCCTGATAAACACATAACTGTTTACTTATGTATCATTGAAGACCTTGGAAATGAAATCCTGCTATCACTAAAATTTGCTATGGAGTCACACTTCCTGTGGAACCAGTTTTCTTTCTGAGATTTCTGTGGGTGCTCATCACACACTTCTCACTTCTTCATTAATCAGGTTCAAAGAAGGGAAAGTTTGACATTCACTGTTGTGGAATCCTTCATATACATTCAGTTTATCATGTTTAATTACTTTTATGCAGCATTAACAGCAGTCATGCTTAAAAATTAATTATTACATGATCTCCAAAGTGATTAGAGAAAGTATTATATAGTTCCTAATTAATTTTTAATAGTAAGCTCTGACTTGGATTCATGGGGGGGGACAGGACTCAGTAGATTTCAAGGTTTTCTTAGGAGGCCAGTGTTGTAATTTCTGTTTTACTGAACGTCTAAACTGGGAATCTGGGCTTGAGCCAGCAAACAATCCTGATTTCCTAGTTGCCAGGCCAGTGCTCCTCTCCATCCACAAAGTCACTTCACCTCTGTTTTGCTTTGATATATGTTTGGAAGTGGTGTATGTTGTAAAAGAAATCTAAAATAATATTTGTGGAGTGCACTGAATATTGAAGTCACCATATTGGCAGTAAGTTATGGTTTATTCATCATGTGTTCCAGGTCCTTCTGCTTAGGAATTTTGCTACTAACCACATGTGAACTGTCTCTGGGGCCTGGGTTGCTTACTGTCAGTCTGTACAAGGTCACAGAAAAATACTGCTTTAAAGGAATAGTATTTGTCAGATGTCAGTAAGTGCTAGTAACACAGTGTAACTTATTAATGAGAATGCTGCATCAAGTGAACATTCTGGTTAGAATTTCCACGTACTAGAATTATCGTGCTATTTAATTTTGAACTTTCTGTTGTCTTAAATGGGTCATTTTTAATTGCATTCTTTTTCAGATTCCCTTACGTTTTCCATCAGTATTATCTTGTAAAGTGAGATTGTTGCTATTAAATTGCAGTGGTTTGTTTCTTTAATTGTGTTGGGTTTATGTTCAAAATGTGTATTTTGATGATCTGATAATTTGTGAAATTATACAGCATAAACACAACATATTTTGCAAATCTTTCAAATAGCATTTTTTAAATTGCTGGGATACCATGAGCCATATAGTAGCTGTGTTGTGCAGAATATAGTTTATGAAACTTAATTCTCAGTATATCCAACAGATCTGAGCCACATGTTAACTGAAATGGGAACAGAGCAACACAGATCAGATAATCAGCTGTGATTAAAGTGTGTCCACTCTACACACCTTGTGTGATCTTATAGTCCAGTGACAAGTTCTGTGTTTAAATTTTCAAAAGCATACTGAGGAAGAGTTCTGTAAAATATAAAGAAATTTTATTGCATATATTTTGCAGTTGTACAGTGAAGCAAGTACCAATAAGACGTGTAAAACAGAGCAAATGGTAACTTGGATAGCTCTTGGCTTAAGCAGCTCCCAAGTGATCTTAGCCCATGTAGAAGATGAGATAACATAGAAAAGTAGTTGTTCTCTTACTTTTTGATGGCAAGTATTAGTGGGGAAAAATGCAAAATACTGTAATGACAAAGACTGCGAAAGTCCTGAAAATAAGTTGGACTTAAACTGAGAACAGGTCTTCCATTGATCTGTCCGTAATCAGGCTTTTCAAATGGATAATGAGTGAAAAAGTAAACTCAAATCTCAGATTATATTATCCAAAGTCCATTTCATATCATAGGGCCTTATGAAGTGTTATGATTATTGGACGTTAACACACTCATTAAGAATCCATTCACTTCATGGTTGTCTCCCAGCTCCCACTTTGTCCCCACTAAATACTTGGCTTCTCAAAGCTTATTATACTGTCTGTTAAGCACCTTGATTTACTGTGATAATGACCTTCTGTTACTTGATTAAGCGCTTTGTCAGTACCAGCATGCTAAACCCTCTACAAGTACAGGAAGAAAATGGTTCCTGCCTTGCAGCATTTGCAATAACGCATTACACAAACACACAAAATTGTGGTACTGAGCTTAAATGAACAGCTTACAAAGAAACCCCATCATGTGGAAATTGCTTATGATGCTTTTCTCTCTTACAGGAAGGATTTAGTAGCTTTATTAGAGTAAATTAAGCATTCTCAAAATGCCATGGCAATATTTTGATTTTCTTCCTTTTGTTTTATCCATGAATGCTCTGGTGGACCCATTTCATTATCCTACGCCAGCATGGTTGAACTGGTAAGAAATTACTTGTCCCATATAGGGTTTAGCCTACAGAAGAGTACAGGCATACATGAGCAAGAGTTGGATTAGATATTTACTCTCTCTAGGAAAGTCCCTAGTGAAACAAAAAGACATTTTTGCTTAATCACCAAGAATTTATCTGAGGATTTTAACATTTCATGTATAGCACAGTACCTCTTAAACTATCAATAGGCTGTATCCTGGGGTGTGGTAGCATCCATCCCATACATTCTTGGACTTGGTCAAACTAGAAGAGGAATGTCTTTTCTAATAAATAGATAAATAAAAGTTTGCTTTTCTAAAATGTATGGGTGACAGGTAAGGAGTATTTTTTAAATCACTGCTGCCATTTGGGTCTGCTTAGCATTTGAAATTATTGAATTTGGAATATCTGCCACCTGGTGGTGAACTGTTTCTCCGTACATATTGTCTATAAAACACAGTTCATAAAACACAGTTCATAATTTCAGTATAAGGCACAGTTTGTAACTTCAATAACACCAGTTAGTGAAGGCAGCTGGCAGATGAGCATCAGTTGTTCCATGGGCCTGTTGTCAATCTGAATGCTTCAGAAGTTGAGAAAAATAAAAGCTACTCAATAATTAATCTTTTCCTGTTCCTTTGCTTACAGGTAAATGTAAACTGTCAGGTTCACTGCTAACCTTACTTATATATATGATATATGATACAAAGAGTTTAATGATAGATCCTATACCATGATAGATGTATACACATGATATTTTCATGATACATGTCTGATATTTTCATTTCCAGGCTGCAAACCATTTGGAATTGGAACTTCAGGTAGATCAGTAGGCAGCACCCAAGTGCCTTTTTCAGCGTGGAGGACCATTTTTTTTATGTTAATGGTATAATTCCAACTGGAAAACTGACACCAGGTACTGTCTTCTATGTGACAGTAAGAACAGACAAGGTATCTAGTTCTTTTTTATAATCCCCTGGTATCCACAGGTTACTAGCTTGCAAAATGTGGCACCTGGTCTCTTATCATTTAACTGAACTACTTCTTGTTTTATTGCTGTGCTTTTCTTTTAGGAATAAACAGTGCCAGTTAGGATGTTCGATCATTAAATAATCTCTTCTGCCTGGGAATCTTACAGGGAAGGAAAATATGGTATCAGGGAGGTACAAACGAAGGGGTTTCTTTATTTTATGATAATTGTTGGGAGAAGCACTGTGTTCACATAGCTGGAGAAATGGACTCCTGCATAAACCCACCTGAGGAATGGTCCTGCCAGTTTCATATTATAAAGGTAGGAAATGGTTCTTGAAATACCACTTTCAAAGGAATGGATGGTCCTGCTGCAAAAGATGTTGAGCGTCAATGCTGTAAGAAGTTATCTGAAAGGGGTCCTGTTACAAGCATTGTTTTTTAAAGGGTCTTGGTGGTTTAGTGGTTGTAGGGATTTTAAAAACTCTTCAGAACTGTCTTCTTGCCAACCCTCACCAGATTTTCACAAGCACACTTGCAGCAGTGCTGGCCCCTCAGCTTTTCCATAGGTAGTAACCCATTGTCGTCCTACTCTGATGCTGGAGCTTACAGCTCTGTGCACCACAGCGAGAGCTGTGCCAGCCACTCCAGGGAGATTTTCTTCCCTATACATTTCTTCTGGGAGTTTTCCATCAATAAAGGAAGAAGCCAGAATCAAACCTCAAACTTGGGGAAGATCTGCATGGAAAGAAACTAATAGCAGATTTGCCCACATACTACCCTTACTTACATGTTCAAGGCAGGGCCTTTCTCTCAGTGTCCCCAACCCCTGAAGGTTAGAGTCCATAGGTCTTGGCTTCCTTCTCTGTGTCTTCAGGTGATAGCCCTCCTATAAACAAGAAAACCCAATTCCACCTTCAGTTTTGTGCCATGCTGTGAGGCCAACATGCATGAAACAATGTGACACTGATAACAATTCAGCAATGCTACTTGTATATGCTGGTGATAGTGAGCTTTCTCATATGAGGAAATTTTTTCTTTTGATAGATGGATTTATTCCATGAAATCAGCAATGTATGTGTGTGTGTATTTGCATGCAAAGATACATGTGCATTTAATATAAAAGCTGGCTTAAATGCTACTTTCAGCATTTTGTCATCAAGCAATGCCAAAGTAAAGGTCGCTCACCTAGGCTGACTGGAAGAACCAGCATAAGAGCTTATAAAGACTTGTATTAATTAACTTAATTGTCCTTGTGGTCTGACATTGCAAAGTCAAAGCCATGCTTGATGCTGAGTTTCTGCTGTGGCTCTGTCCTCAGCTTCCATGAGATTTATTTACACTTCCCTACTAGCCTAGACCCCATGTCTAAATTTTATGATTAAAGCTTGTTTAATGACGATATTTTAATTCATTTACTCTGCAATTGTTGCAGCATTTGACAGAGGAATTTCTTTTGCAGAAAGCTGTAAAATTCTGAGCGGTAAAATCTTACTGCAATATTTCCAAAAATTTTGCATAGAAATGGAGGAGTTATGATAACGTCTGATTTCCCATTTTTGTCATAGGGAAGACAATGTGTCCATGAGACACTTTTAATCCAAAGTAATTCTCCATGCAGTAGGACTATGTCCTGAACAACAGTTAATCTGCTTCTAACTGCCCAGAAGGTATGCAGAACCTTTATTGGCATTATCCGTTTATCTGATTTGTAAGTTAATGGGATACTTCTAGTTGGAGCAACCTACAGAACACTGGAAAATATTCCCTGTTGGCTCTTATGGAAATGTGAGAAATACAGTGTCTATCCAGAAGTAACAACATCCTGTCCCTGAGCAGGTTGTCACAAGGGGGGTTCTGTTCATCATAAAGTACCATCCTCATCCAAGGCCTGCTTGTCTTTAGACTGTAATCTCCCAAGACTGGAAGAGCACTTTCCAAGTAAAAGGGATTTATGCTAATGTGAATAGATAATGAATACTACAGTATTTGATAAACGTACCTTTTATTTGAGGATAGTCAGACTTTCAGGTTTTCTTCTCTGGACCTGAACTTGGAGAACTTACCTACTTAATATTCTCAAGGTTTCCAGACTCTAGTCTCCATCTGAGGATGTCTAACAGTGTTAAATACCCTAGGACAAACAGAATGTGTAGGAGCACCCTAACAGTTCTAGTCTGTTACAAATGCTCTGAGAGTTGTAGTCAGGCTGCAGCCTCTTCAATCCAGCAGGAAAAAATTGGAAAAAGTCCCTTTTTGGTTTGGAATAAAAAAATATCAGAAACAGACACAAAGAAAACTCTGAAAACTTTTGTCTTGGAAAAATACTAGAATAGTCAGAAGATGAAGAAATATTCATGTCTCTATTGCTCCCTCCATCCAGAAGCTGGAAAACAAAGCATTTTGACTGTTAGAGGAGGAAACAGCAGGCATAATGTGATATGAGTGAACTGTAAAAGGCTGATGGAAGAACTGATTTAGGAGCAGACAGGAATAAATAGGATTGATTTGGAGATTGGATATGCAGAAGTAATTGCTGAGTATTGCTCAAAGCTCCTGCAGCAAGAGTGTCAACATCATCTTTGTAAAAAACTGTCACCACTAATCCTCATTCACATATGTAGTTTGAGAAAAACTTGCAGGAGTCAGAAAAAAGATAGACATAGAAATACAAAATGTGTACATTTGTAATAGTCACTATTTAAGAGTCAGTTCTGATTATTAAATGACATAGAATCATGGGATCATAGAATAGTTAGGGTTGGAAAGGACCTTAAGATCATCTAGCTCCAATCCCCGTGCCATGGGCAGGGACACCTCCCACTAAACCATGCCACCCAAGGCTATGTCCAACCTGGCCTTGAACACTGCCAGTGATGGAGCATTACAACATCCTGGGCAACCCATTCCAGTGCCTCACCACCCTTACAGTAAAGAACTTCTTCGTCATATCCCATCTAAACTTCCCCTGTTTAAGTTTAAAGCCATTACCTCTTGTCCTATCACTGCAGTATGAAGAATGATTTATTTATGTTTTACCTTTTAGGGATAGAGACCCTTGGGACAGAAGAATTACAATGCTGGAACCAGTTTGAACCTGTGTTTGATCTAAGTCTTGTATCCTGCTTCAAGTAATCATCAAAAAAAGCTGGATCAGAAAACTGCAGAAAAAAATCTCTACTAGTGATAATAACCCTACAGGATAAAGGTCTTCCTGTCCTTATCACATATACCCTTAAGCATCAGGTTTTTTGTTTATTATACACATTTTTTTTAATGCTACAGTGTATTCCTACAATGCATGTAAGTGTCTAACCCTTTTATAGAATCATAGAATAGGGTAGGAAAGGACCTTAAGATCATCAAGTTCCAAACCCCCTGCCATGGGCAGGCACACCTCCCACGAAACCATGCCACCCAAGGCTTTGTCCAACCCGGCCTTGAACACTGCCAGCAATGGAGCATTCACAACATCCCTGGGAAACCCATTCCAGTGCCTCAACACCATACAGTAAAGAATTTCTTCCTCAGATCCAATCTAAACTTCCCCTGTTTAAGTTTGAATCCATTACCCCTTGTCCTCT
>JASSUY010035855.1:0-15718 GCA_032466535.1 Forpus xanthops
CTGAAAATCCAAAACACAGTGCTACACCAGCTACTGCTTAAAGAAAAATGACTGCTGCTGCTAAACCCATGACACTCTCCTAGCAAATCAGCCTTAAGCACATAGGGAGAAAGACCAGTTCTTATCACTGAACAAAGCAATACAGCTAGCAATAAAACCACCATCAGTGAATAACCCTGCAAGCCCCAACCCAATTAAGTCCTTGCAATATTAAATACTATATGTCCTTTGAGCTTTAAGAGCTTTGTGAAGATGGTGGCCTGCTTGGCAAGATGTTAAGCATGCACATATGTGCATGTAGGAAAGTGTCTGCCCTGAAGTAGAGTCCAAGTGCCCAAGATAGGTGGCAAGGGGCTGGAAAGATCAATCCCATTTTCCTGACAGAGAGTAGGCTGACTACAGGATAGGTTTTTTTTTCAGTAGTGTTTGGAGGCCTGGAGAGTGGTGAAGAGGTTTCCCTAACAAATTGCTTGCTGGGATGCTTCATAGCATGGCCTTTGGTGCATCTCCAAGTGACTAAACATCTACTTCAGAATCAGAAACTCAGTTCTGAATTCCCAAGTCTTGGAAATCAAAGACTAAATGTTCAAGGATATTTAATCACGTGGTTTAACCATGGCAGTATCCTTCATTTGCTGCAAGGCAAGATTTCTAGACCAGCAATGTTTTGGGTCAGATTTGATTGTTTTAAATGTGCTGTTTGGTTTACCAGTGTAGTGGGTCAGTACTTTCCTTGTAGCTATCACCCTTGTAGCTGATTTCTGTACCAATGGAGCAGTTAGTGAATGTTAATGGATTCATCACTGCTCTTGCTCCTGTGAGAAGTGGTTTTCCACACTATACAAGTAGATGGCGTGGCATAAAAAAAAAGTAAGTTTTTAACTCAGAGTCAGGGAGGAAAGTCTTGGCATAGCCTTAGCATTGCCTGGGGTGGGTAGCATCCTGTCTCTCCCTTGGGGATGCTTATAGCAGGGAGCAGAGGTCTCCCGGTTAATGACTCAGTGCTCCCTTCTCTTGCTTCTTTCCTCATTCCCACAGATCAGATCAGCCCATGTGCCAAAGCCTGTCATCTGATTTATGGGAGCCATAAACTGCAAAGCAGAAAGAAATAAAAATACTAAACACTTAGTTTTTTAAAAGGCCAACGACTCATTGAAGTCTCGGTGATAATTTGCTCATAAAGAAATATTATGCTTCAGATCATAATCCCAGGCTGCAGATGGAAGCTGAGATCTGGCCTGAGTCTGTCCCACTTAAGCTGTAAAAGGAAGGGAATGGGATAAAAAAACCCCTCAACACATAGCATGTGGAGATTAGGCTTGGCTATTTTGCTGCCCATCCCCTCTGGTGCCTGGGAGGTCTTGTGGAGAAGCGCTGATCTTCTGAAAAAACCCTTGTTCTCTGCTGAAAGGACAGTGGGTTCAGGGAGGAATAGGAGGCAAGAAGAAAGGGAAGGATACAAATCCACGAGAGCAGTCACTGAGATTTATAGGCTGTGTGGAAGTTGAGTTGAGGGCTGTTCCTCTTCAACTAAGCAGGGGTTCTTCCCTACTTTAAACTGTATTAATAATAATGGCCAGGTTGAACACTTGCTGGCACTGCTTGTGCAGAAGCTGCCTTTAAGAACTGTTACTGAGCACTGTTTTTTTGGTCAATGCAGATGTCTGTGTTTCCAGCAGTGAAAACCAGCCCCCACCTATCACAGCACCTGTAAGAGCAATGAAGGAGTAGGTACGTGACCAGGTTAGACTTTAAGTGGGGTTGGTGTTTCATTGCTAGAGAGGTCTCCTGGCTGCCCCAGGCAGGTGCCTGCTCTAGGAGGATAAAATTCCCTTCTGGTTAAGCTTCCTGCTGCAAACCCTGCCTGTGCCTATTTACCTCCTGGGCTTGCACTGCTGGCTGGCACCTGGCAGCCGTATATTCACCTATCTGATCTTCTCCAACTTACCCTGTTAAAACCATACGTTAGTCCACTGACATCTCAAATGAATCTTGATATGACATTCTAGGGCTCTAGGGCTGCAGAAGGGCAGGAAGGTTGACAGCAATTTCCCTTTCCTTATGTCCACTGGCAATGAGGTTGCCAGCAGCTCTGCCTTGTGCCCTGAACAGCTCAGAGCTTGGTTCCCTTTATCAAGCCTCCTTCCTGCAAGAAACTTCTCTTTCAAAGAACACCTTGATTTCTCAGATGCACATCCTAAATGCAGTGATGTAGGGTCATTTATAAAGACATGGGAACTGGAGGGAAATTGTCGTTTCTGTGGGATTTTTTTCCTCCTTTACTTTTTTTTGTTCCTCTACCACAATAATTGAAATGACCAGATTTTGCAGGAAACCTTAACTTTGCTCTGGTACTCATAATATTCATGAAGCCCATCATTCCAGTTCTGTTTCGGTTGCAGCCTGAGCAGTGTTAAATTATCTCCTGCCCTTGGCCTGCTGGTCACACTGCCCCTGACATTGCCCACTATGCAGTTCCTGGTGTTTGCAATGAGAGCGTGCCACTAACACATACACAGCTTGGCATGCCTGTAACTCCCAGGCCCTTTTCAGCCAGGCAACTACTCAGACAATCTGTTCCCAGCCTGTACTGATCCCTGGTGTTATTCTTCCCCAAGGCAGAGCTTTATACTTCCCTCCCTGTGTGTCATGAGCTTGCTGTTGGCCCCAAACTTGAATTTCTCAGGGTTGTTTTGGATCCTCAGTTTGCTGAAAGTATGATCTTTTTTCCCATGCTACATTTAAAGGGGTTTCAGTGCTCCTTGAGAACTACTGAGTTCAGGCTTATTCCATCTTGAAGGCTTGCTGGTGATCTCAGCAGGCACACATTAATGGCAACCGAAGGGGCAGGGTACTGCATTTCAACAAGGACTTTCTTAATTAAAATAAGAAGGCTTTAACAAAAACAGATCCAAAGCTTAAGTAGCCTGGATGAAAAGAGAATCTGAAGTATTTGACTTCTCCCACAAAGACACCATTTGGTCAATTCCCCAGTTGCTGGGGTGGTCCTGGGCACAGCAGCTCCTGTGCTTCTGGGCAGGAGACGATCCTGCCCTCCTCATGCAAGGAGAAGAGTTTCAAATGCTTTTCATCAATGCCAGAGAAGCAAGGGCATGAATCTAGTTTAATTCTTCCTGGGGAAAAAAAAAAAAAACCTTTTACCTTGTAAATTAATCCAGCCAAGAGCTTTTCCTCCTCTACAGCCCTTTAAAGTAGGCTTTAAAGTAGAAACCTCTTTGGGAGAGAGGGCTTGTGGTCTATTTCTCTAGTTAGAACAGGCAGTTCATTATCTTGGAGAAATCAAAACTTTCAAAGCTTCTGACTGCCCCTATCTTTCCCTTAATGTTTCCTGAAATGTTGAACAGCATCCTCTCCATCTGTTTCCCAGAGACTGGGTTCCTCTTTGCGATCAGGGTTTCTCTTTCCCTCCTCCTCAGTCACTGAGAAGCAAAGACCTTGTCTTTGCAGGGAAAACAAACGCTTGTGATGGCCAAAATGCATCATTCTTCTGATAGTGGTTGCAAGGGTGGAACTTTTTTCCTTTCTATAGTTTTATTTACTTCTGCAAACATGAGGGAGAAGAGATGCTTTCTCCCACCAGTGTGCGGTGAATTTTTAGTGATGCCTTTTACAGAAAGAACAGAAAGAAATCAGCTCTGAACTTCATTCCCCACAGACTAGCCCTTTGATTAAAAGGCTGCAGGTGATGTGTCCTTGCAGGTCTGGCAATCGACACTGGTACCATTTGAATAGCAATGAACATCTTGCTTCTTCTAATAGGGCAAAAATAGTGCCCCTGTATGGGTCAGAGTAAGCCATAGTTGTGGCTGGTGCCAGAAGGGGTTGATAAATCACTGATCACTCCAATAAAATGCTCAAAAATTAGGAGCTCTTCCAGTAACTTTATTTGGAAGCAACTTTACTCTCCTGACCTTCAGGGAGTGCAGATACTTATGAAGAATAACATGCAGATACTCTTCATTATAAAGTATGTAAATAAAAACACTTTAAATAGCAGAACTGTTTGTTCTCTGGACATCTGCAGGCAAGCAAGCAAGCACACTTGTGCATTGTCCTTTAAGCCAGTGAGGCTTGTCCCTAGGTACCAGGTCCAGTGTTGTTACCTATGCTGGTTTGGGCAGCAGTGGCAAAGTGAATGAAACTTGTTTGGCTCTTTTGCTTGTGAGCCTGCAGGGAAGCTGTGTGCAGCAGGGGATGCTTGGATGTTCTGCTGGTAGACAGGCAGTTATAATTGCTGGATAACCCCTTCTTGCTGGGTAACCTGATCACTGCAGCAGGCGTATGGCCTGGGTTTGGCACTGGTTGTAGTGTTGATCCCAGGCCAGCCAGGATTCAAAGCATGCCACCTGCACAGAGACTCTTTTGCTTTGATTTTCTTTCTGCTGTTGTCCTGCCCAGTGATACCTTTGAAAGACTGCATTCACAGCTTCATCCATCAGCACTTCACTGCCAGGTTTGATCAGTAATGGCTCTCATCTTCCTCTCTGCTTTAGTTCTTAAGAACCTCCATTCCTCTGTGCCTTTCTTGAAGCTCCTCGGTGTGTACCCTTGCTGCCTCCAGTGGGATAGGTTTTCTGCCCACCAGTGGGGTAACCATTCTCCAGGTCTGCCAGGGCTGCTCTCCCTTCCTCTGCGTCTGAAAGAACAGCTCCTGGGGAGCAGCGGTCAGCTCAGCAGTCAGCACACAGAATCATCCTTGGGATCTCTTAAGTTCCTTTTGAAGGTGACCTGGCTTGTGTGAGCTTAGTGGCCTGACAAGAGACCGGCTGGAGGAACTGGAGCAGTCCCCTTGCACACAGCTCCCACTCCTGGGAGAAGCAGCCCCTCTGCTCCAATATGATGCAGAGGTGCAATGCTGACCCTGTTACCCATTCCCACTTGTTCAGTGGTGAACATAGTCTATTGAGCACTTCTTTAAATAAGGGCACTGGAGGCATAATTTAGATTTAGGGTTACGTTCCAGCTGCAGGGGAGACACTTTAAACACACAGCACGTGTGCTGACAGACCCACTCATCTCACCAGAAAGTGAATAAATCTGTCTCCTAAACGGAGAATTTCCTCCTAAACCCAGGAATACTTTCAGGCTTCACTGGGGTGCAAAGCTGTTTTGTTGTGAGAGGATGAGGGAGCCATGGCCTGATGGAGATGAGTGCAGAGGCTGAGCAGAGTTGGCTCCTCAGGCACTGGCTGGTGAGTGAACACTGTTTCACGACCCAAATGCCCAACAGTGCAGTGGACGTCTGTGGGCAGATGGGGCAGGGGATGCTTTCTCTAGATGTCTCTTTTATTTGTAGGAAACCTGCAATGTGTGCTTTTCAAGACGGCTGTTCCAGAAGAGCACCTAAACATGTGCTGAACTTTGATTGTGGGAGTGTTGGTGTTAATAAGTTACAAACTGACCCCAGCGCTCTGCTGGAGCTGAAGGGAGCCTGAGGGAAGTTCCCTGCTTTGTAGTAAGAGGCACCTTGTTACACCCTATTCCCTTACCATCAGCTTCGTTAACTCAGGCAGCCTCTCCGGCTTGGATGCCAAAATGGTTAACATAACGAGCTAATGCCATCAGGTTAGTTCAGCTCTGGGCTGATGCAGCTTGCCTTCCAGCTGCTGAAATGCGACTGTGCAGGGGCACTGGCTCAGTGCAGGAGAAGCAGAGCTGCCATGTCCCCATTTGCCTAGGAGTTGTTAGGAAAGGGACACGGAGGAGAGAGGCCAGGAGCTCTGCCACTAACCTCATGCCCAGCTCCAGTCTTTCCCTTTCCTCTGACTTTTTACAGCCCAAGATGAAGGCTTTTTGCTTTACCTCCCCTCACAAAATCTCCTCTTAGCTAGCAGCTTTGGGAACAACTACCTTGCTTCTGCAACTGAGGTGACACTGGTAATCTCCTATCCACTGAGCTCAGTATGATTCCTGCTTATAAAGCACGAGTGTATTTTACAAGAGCTGAACCTTCACTGTGAAGTACAGGCCTCGAAGGAAATGATGCTGTTCAGATATCATGGCTTCGACTTCTCCCCTTTTTTAAGTAGGAATTTTACAGTTTTCTTCAGCAAAAGTTAATTTCTGAACAAAGCTTATTTGAAGACCTCCTTGTTGATGGCCATTTTTTTTTTAGCAACTACGTAGAATTTATTTTAAATACACCCAATATAATAAGAAATAAGAAGAGAAACTGAAGTTTGGATAGACTCTGCCTCTTCAATGTACCAGAAAGTGACAGAAACTCTTTTCCCAGCACAGAATGGAGAAATGGGCTCTCTAGTTTTATGTATACAACTGCCTCCTTACTGTCCCTGTCCTTTATAAATAGACCCCCTTCAGGCTCCATCAGCAGCCTCTGTACGGTAAGTCTCCTGGTGCTCATTCCCAAACCCTGTTGTTCTCTGCACCTGGCAGTGGAGCAGGCACAAGCTGGTATGCTTTTGTGGTCCCAGATGCCACCCCTCAAGAGCAAGCTTTTCCCCTGGGTTTGGACCTTGTACGTCTTTGCTTAAGTCCTGTTGGCTATATTGTCCAAATGTGACCCATGCTGCAGTTGCTTCTGTGTGTGACTAAGACTGCTTGTGGGAGCAGTGCCAGTGGGGAGATGCCAGGCAGCAAACAGCTGAGGGTGGCTAGGGCAGAGACTGCATGAACTCATGTGCTGTGTCCGGATGAGTGGTACTTCTCTGCGGGTTGCTCGCCAGAGCTGGCCTACATGCTGTGTCTGCTGTGGGAAGTGACACCAATCCCCTGAGTTCCCTGTAGTCCCTTAAGCAGTGGCACAAGCCCTGTGGGGTCACCCTGCCTCCTGCAGTGGCAGGACCTGGCTTTCCCTTTCTTCTCTGTATTCTGGTCCCTGCAATGCCAGTGTGCCATGACAGGAGGAGGAGAGCTGAACACTGCGCTGCAGCTGGGGACTGACCCCTTGGGAGGGCTCGGCAATTATGTCTCTGCCCAGAGACAAGGGAATCTGGGTCCTGCCACCAGCTCTGCAGGACTTGGGAGGGGGGGGTATCATGCTGTAGCCGCAGATGTGGCTCAAACAAGGGGGGCCACGGCTGCTGCTTGACAAAGCAGCGGTGGTTTGGTAGAGGCATCTGTGCTCCTCTTGGGGCTGGGAGGGATGTGGGGGCATGGTGGGTACTCAGTGTACACCGAAGCCTGTGCTGCCAGGTCTGCTCCCTAATGCAGCCTCGCAGGGCTTGCTGACTCTACATCAGCAGTGTGGGGAGGGGACAGCCGTCCTGCTTCCCTCCAGAGCTCTTCCCAGACCATTCCCACCTCTCAAAGGTGTTGCAGGGCCAAAACCCTGGAGGGAGTAGGAGACGTGCAGAAAAATAGCCCCCATGGGTCCATCCATCTGCATTGCTCTGCAGCCCCCTGCTCGCTACCTGCCCTGTGGGGCAGAAGGAGCGTGGGCCTGTGTGCCAGACGGGCACGTACGGCAGGGTGAGGGTAGGAGGCTTTCTGCAGGCGAAGGCTTTCTTCAACAAAGCCGTTTCTGTCCTGCTCCCAATATTTCTGCCTATGCGGTTGGGGACCCGGGGGGGTGGTGTAGCACAAAGGACCCCAGACAATAGGCCGAGTGGGAGCATTCCTCACACCCATGGCGGCCAGCGAATGAGCTTTGTCTCCAGCCGCTGCCTCCCTCCGTTTCGGGGGCAGTCGCTGCCGTCCATCCTCCCCTGCTCCTTTGTTCCCGCACTGCCTGCCAGGGGTGAGACAGGCAGGTGAGCGGCGCTAGAGGCAGGGGGCTGGCGACGTGCTGCGGCGGGTGCATATTAATAGATTTCTCCAGCCTGTCGCTGGGTGTTTGACTTGATTCATGAGAATCCTCCGTCTTGGGGAGGCTGGATGCGGGCAGGAGGGAGAGCAGGGAGACAGCTATTGTCTGCCAGGCCTGGGGCCTTGCCGGCGGCTGCGCTGGCGGCTGCCACTGCCTCCCCGAGCCACAAAAGCACTTTGCACCTTTGCCCCGACGTCCTTCCTATCTGTCTATCCAGGGGGATGAGAGGTGGGACAGGCTGGTATCTGTGCTCTGTACGTGTCCCTGTGGCATGAAGCTGCACAGGGGTGAAGGCAGGCAGGCAGCTCCTCAAACACTGCCTCGAAGAGCAATTGCGCTCTAATTGCAATGGGTTGCATCCAAGCAGGGCTGTTCGTGCAAATGAAAAGACTTCCATTCAATGTGTTAGTGGCATCAGAAATCAAACATGGAAAAGCCTTCTGATGCCTTTCTTTTTTTTTTTTCCTAATGGCGTCTGTAGTTTTTGCACTAGGTTTTATGATGGGCTATAATTTTGACTAAAATAAAATACAGAGCTGGTGGACTGATACTAGCCAGGCAGCAGTGAGCTTCTGCATGGAAAAGGCCGATTCAGGTACAGCATTTGATAATGCTCATATAGAAAGGGTGTGTATGGTAATACCAGGAAAGGAAAACAAACAGGATGGAGCATACTCCATCATGCTGACAGAGACCTGGATCGTATATGCCGGGGTGCAAATAGGATTGTTTGCATATTCAGCCGACTCTATCTTCGCTTTTCCCTGTTCCCGAGCATCAGTGGTGGCTGAGCTCCTTGGGGAGCTGTTTGAGTCAGGGGGACAAATGTGTATGGGGGAGGGGGGCAAAGGAGCATGTGGAGGAGGGATGATTGCAGAGGGTGCTGCTGTCAGGGGCTACAATAGAAAGGAGCTAGCTGGTGGGATAAAGCTCCAGGGTAGGGTTTATCAGACTGAATGTAAGAAGCTACAGATGAGCTTGTCTGACAGCTTTCCTTTTATATCCCTGACATGCAGCTCATCCTGTCCTGAACTAGACATTGAACAACACATTGAATCATGCTCCAGAGCAAAGGTCCCAGGTTTTATTTTATTTTTTCTTTCTTCTCTCGGATGTCAAGAAATAAAGCTAAATTGAGGGGGAAAGGAGCATTTATTCCCAGTGGGTAAAACCAGGAAGGCTGAAATGAAGGATTTTCCTGAGCGATAGCACTCCCCAGGCAGCAAACCCCCCCTTGGAGTTTCCAGTGAACCTATTAGGATTACAAACCAAACAAATCAAGAAACGTCAAGGTGTATTAACCTGCTGCCCTGCACTGGCACAAGTTGGTGGCATACAAGGATGAACCCTGATGCTGTGTCCTTGTGTCCTGGGAAGGGGCATGTCTGCGAGCCTGGCTGGGGTGAGGTGACTGACCTGGCTCCCAGCTCCTGCTCTCTGGCTGTCTCAGTGTGGAAAGCAGGTGCTGCAGGGAAACCTGGGTTGGTTACAGCAGTGGTTGGGGGCTGTGCCAGCCCTTTGCAATGTCTGCTCTCAGTGAGGCAGAAAATTGGCTGTAAAGAGGAACAGGCACACACCTGTTTGCAGCTGAAACCAGAGCAGCTTACGTTAGAGGTTACCTGGACTCTACTGCTGTCAAGTATCAGCTGTAAGAGAGACAGATTTCCTCAATGCCTTCTTTTATGTGGTGACACGTCCAGAAGCTCTGGGAAGGGCTTCTTCAAATAAGCTTGTCCTCAAGCTTTCTGCAGGTCTCTTTTTTCTTTTTCTTTTTTAACTTTCTTCCTTCTTATAAAGAGAATTGGGCAATCACAGCACTTTGATGAAGTTGCTCTTAGCCTCTTACTTCATAGCACATAGACTTCATGAAGAATCAAGGAAATGATAATTCGGTGTAGGAGACTCACCTGCTGTTCCTTTCCCCATCTAATTTTCCTCCCTGCACTGTCTCCAGATCGCGTCCTGCTCCTAATTGCTCTGTTAACTTGTCTCTGCTTAAAACATTCTGTACATAAAACACAACTGGGTGCTTTTTGCTCTGATTGAAATCATGCTGTGTAAAAGAAAATACAAATTAGCTCTGGCCTTTGGGTTCCTGACAAGTTTCCAGCACTGCTTTCAGCACCACAGAGGTTGTGTAACTACGCTTCTCAGTGCAGTGACGTCTCCCACTCTGTCATGAGCTGGACTGGCTGTCACACATCCAGGTTCAGCTGTTAAGAAGCTTTTAGCACTGAGGGAGGAAGAGAGGTTGCCAGCAGCTGGGTGAGATGTGGGAACTTGTTTTTTTCCAGGTAAATCCCCAAATCTTGATGTTTGTGCAAATAGCTCCCAGTCTAATGTGCACTGAGTGACTGGGGAGCCCAGCATGGGGAGAGCTAATGCTTCAGTACAGGATTAACCCTCAAAGGAAGAATACAGTAGCAATTTATACAATCTATGGCTTAAGTTTGCCAGATCTTTTATGCAATGAAGCATGGGCACTTCCCTGCCTCCTCCAGGGATTCAAGAGGTGTACACTGTTAACACCATTTCAGCACTGCAAACGGAAGGGCTGAAGCTGCAGCTACCACATTTTCAGCAGAAAACTTTTTGTCTCAGCGACTTCCTCAAAGGATGCTGAACCAAACACCATCTCCAGACCGGCGAGTGAATGAGTTGCAAATGATGTCACTGATTTGAAATGGAGCGTGGGCATGACGTGGGCGAATGTTCCTGGTGCTGGGTGTTTTCTAAAGGTTTCTGAAACATGAGGCATGACTGAATGACTTGTGTTTTCTTTAAAAGTTGAGTGGGTGAATCTTGAATCATTGGGCTGCTTTTATTTTTGTTAGATGTGTGTGGGCTGAGGACATGACTCAGTATTTTCTCTGCAGATGTGAAGATCATATTGCCAATTCTGGGTATACTTCGGGCTGTTTCATGCAGGGAAACCAGAATGCTTTCTCAGCCCTGAGCTTTGCTTTTTGGCAGCCTTAAGCCTTCTGATGTGAAAATAAATAATTTTTTAAAATCAGTGCTTTCCCAAAATGTACAAAAATACACTGAAGAAATGGCTGAACATGGAGAAATTACCTCTACCCCCATGTTTTCCCAATAATTTATCTGAGTATTTTCACATTATTCTGGAGATGTCCATTAATATCTGTTTTTTCTTCCTGATTCTCCCTAGTCCAGATTGCTGCTGGGCCATCCCTTTGCCTGCTGAGTATCAACTCTGATATTTGTTTAACCAGCCATGCCCTGATGGGTGAGAGCCACTGTCCTCTGACTGATGGCTTTGAGTTTTCCCTCTCCTCCCAAGAGACAAGTAGGCATATTTGTGGGTATATGTATGTGGTTCAGCCAGCACCCAGAAGTTCCAGAAAATTTTCCTTTTTCACTTTGACAACCTTCCTGTCCTACTCCCCCTTCTTTATCCTCACTTTAGCCTGGTACAAGGTATTGTATGTGCTCTGGGAGATGCAGGAGGCCAGGCATGGGCTGTGGATGCTTTTATTGTGCAATTATAAGTGCTTTCTTCTCCCATCCCCCTTTCTCTGCTACTGAGAAGAGTGCTGGTAGTCATGTCCTTGATAAGAATAGGTTGCTTGCTAAGACTCGTAGCCCAGTGTTCTGGAACCACTGATAAACATTTTTTCTCTGCTGATACAAACCTTCAGCCTACCATGAACCTTGATAGGCTTGCTGAAGATCTGGGAAGCGCTAGACAATAACAGACCTGTGGGTGAAGGATGTTGTACAGAACAGGCAGTCTTTGGGTGATCAGAAGATGATGTGTCTATAGGTGTATTCTGCAGGGTGTGTAGGGTGAAATGAACTCCATACATCCTGCTATTTTGATCTGTAACAGAGTTTAACCACAGAAAAATTCACACTCTCAACCCCTAACAATGGCCTTAGCTAATGTGATGTGCACTTAGCACAATGACCCAAACCCCACTACTTTCCTGACTATACTGGACCGTACAACAGTAAGCGACACCAATATAGCTAATTATAAGCCATATGCTCAAGCATGTATTGTATCACTGGGGGGCTGTATTATCTTCCAATCATTCTAGTTCCTCAGTCCTAAGCTCTGTTCCCTATTCTTGACATTTTTTCTAGCCTCCACTGCTTACCCATGGTAATAATTCACTCCAAACTTAGGGCTGAATACATCTGTTATCCCTCTAGATCTCACAAGAAGCCACTGAATTTGGTTAGCTCAAGTGTCTTTGCAGCCCTGTCCCAGAATGACATGGACTGGGTACTGGGCCTTATCATATCATCTGTCAATCCTCACATTATTTAGGAAAAATCCTACACTTTCAACCCTTTTTACCCCAAAGCCTTATTTCAACCTTAGTCATAAAGTACCAGCCAATACTCCTCTAAACATAACCTGAAAGCCTCCTTCATTGCTGCGTATCAGCACTCAGGATTGCCCCGAAGATCAAAGAAGCAGAGGATGCTCTTTAGTCCTTGATATCCTGATCCCTAATCCTGACTTCAGTGTCTATAGACTCAATGCTCTTTACGTACAGGCCCATAACTCTGTGTGCCCAAGCTGTTCATCCCTGCCAGCCACAGTCCCCATGTCCATGTTTCTAATGTCTTTGCTGGAGCACGGGCATGGGACTGGAGCAGACAATGGGGCTTGCTGCGTATAGAGGCTGGAAGTTGTGTTTGCTTTGAAGTGTAGCATGTGAAGATTTTATTTGGGTATGGCTTGAAGGATCAACTGTTTTGCTGTAGCTGCTGAGAGGATGGTAGGCTGGGTACAGCCTAAAGTGTGGGGCAACGGGGGGCATGACAGTGTCTGTACATCAGTGAGAAAGCAGGGAGGCACATGATCACAGAGAAGCAGTGGGTCAGGGGTAATTAGAAAGGCCTGAGAATACCTGATGTGTTCCACTGACTCCTCTTCTTGAAACAAGGCTCATGATCCTGCCTGCTTCCTTCCTTCTTGCTGCCCTTCCACTATTTCTTCATCATTGCGCCCACCCCTTGTCCTGCCTCTGGATCTCTTGAACTACTTGCTCCTCTAGAGCAGGGTCTTCAGCCCTCCTCAGCCCTGTGGCACTGCTGCCTTACCTGCTTTTGGCAGTCAGAGCTCATCCACGGGCCAAGCATATGAACCTTATTACAAGGTACTCTAACCATATTTCATGTTAGCCTGTCTTGCTGGTTGGGAGCCAAGAACAGAGAGTGCTATGGCTGCAGGTCTCTTCAGGTGACAGGGTGCTGCTGTGAATAGTCAGCTTGCTTCTGAAGTTCTGGGGGAATTGAGCTTTACACTTTCTTCCTTTATTTACATTCAAGGTTGGTGCTACATTTTTTGATTTATAATCTGCATTTAATAAGACGTCAGTTTTGTAATTCGTACAGTGTGTGATCTTTGGCTTTTCTGATCTTTGCTGTACTACTTGCAAGTATAGTTTAGCATAGTTGGAAAGCGAGCTTGGAAAGAGAAAAGCTGACAGAGCTTAGATCAGATTGAGAGGGAGATGGTTTATGACTGAGCCAGGTTTTTGTTTTCAACAGATGAAGCCAATATTTCCCACCTGCCTAAGGAGTGCCCACAGCAGACTGAATCACTTCAGACCTTGCTCTGAAATAAATCACAACAGCAAAAGGATGTTGTCTGTGGCAGAACACAAAGGGCTTATTAAAAGGTGAGCTTTGCTGTGCATGCTTAAGGTCGCAACTTCTTTCTTTTCCAGAAAACCCAAGTTTGTTGCAGTAATCAAGGCCAGTGACGGGAAGGTCCACATGGACTGCTGAGAACAGCCTGCTTCCTCATTCTTCACACACTCATTGTTGGGCAACTTTCTTCAATGACAAGTGAAAACTTCCTTCTCCGAACCAGTAACACTGTACCCACCTTGAGCAGAACAAGGTCTACTCCCCATGTAACACACGTTAGATCCCTTGTGGGAATGCCCAGCGGCGTGCTTTACTGAGGTGATTAAGGGTTTTGGTGTTTGCAGACACCTCCTGAAATACAGCATGTGTGTACTTTTATGGCCACTTTGGATAAAGTTACCACTGCAGCTGGTAACTGCAAGGTTGAGATAAAACTTGGCATGTGACAACCTAAGGAACAGCAAGCTAAGGAGCAAGGAATTGTTCACTTTCAGACTCCAGCGTGGCTACATTTGTTGCTGTTTTGTTGCACAAACACAGAATGACAACTTTATCAGTTGCCTCTTAGTAGTCATTGTATTTGCTGTAATTGTTTCTGCAAGAGCTTGCAGGCCCTACCTAGCTGTGCTTCTGAGTCAGATTAATAAAGCAAAACTTTGCTTCATGAGAAAGTGTCTCGATATGCATTATTTCCAGAAACCCTGAAATCACCATTTGTTACCTTACCGTTGTTTTTTACCCCTATTAAGCTTAACATCGGGTTTTTTTTTATAGGACTGATGTGTCTGTGGCCACATTCTGAGCTGCTGAAATAGCTGGATGTGTTGGAAAACAGAAGAGGACTGAAACCTCTACTGACAACATCCTGTAGGCCAGAACCGCATGTACTTTCTAAATGGGTCAGGATTTGGTCTGAGAAGCTGGGATTTCTTGAGGATATCCTTCACATTTGCTGTATTTCTCCATTTCATTCTCCATTCAGTCACATAGCCTGTGTACTGGATTTGCTTTACATTTCTTTGCTGTCCAATTTGCTGCCAAATCACCATCTCGTGTTGCCGTCTTATATAAATGTTAACATTAGCATTAGCTAGCTTCACAATAACAGCCTTGAAAGGAAACATCTACTTCTAAGCGTCCCCCTGCCAAACAAACCTACAGCATATGGGTTTTTTTTGGGCGGCTACTGGTGATGAAGGACACTGGATGTAAAACTACAATGTGGTATAAACTGTTAGTCTGTAACAGTTATGATCATTGTAACACCCACTTCAACATGTTTAGTGTTTCTCTTTTAAGTTGGAACATTGAGCGTGGAAGACATGACTCCCTGTTCCCTTACACAATACGATCTTCATCTAGAGATCCTGCCTGCCAGCAGGAAGGCAAGTAAAAATGTCCGCTTAAACTCTACATTTTTAGCCTTGATGGCACATAACAAATGCGTATTACTTTTGTGTCCTGAAAGATGGCATGGAATGAAACAGGGATGCAAACGTATGCAGAGAACTGGCCAGCAAACCAGCTGCAAACACATTAAACCCCAGCCTGTCTAGATGTTGTAAAACCTAATGTACCTCTGCCACGAGGTCTGTTCCTACAGGAAAAAGGCACCATCACATGCCTGCTGTACTGTTCAATGTATAGAGCTCAGTCCGCACACCGATGTGGTGGGAAAGCACGTTCCTCACACAACGCAGTGAATGAACATCACGCGGTTAACTCTGTGTGAGCCTTGTTTGGGTCTTCAGTTGCTTTTACTGAAATCACGAGATGAGCTCAGTTAAGACCGAAAGAGGACGCCTCCTGAAGCAGGCCAGTCTCACGTTGGAGCAGGCAACGCCGGTGTTCTATGGTACCTAAACGGTACCAACTGTGGAGGGGTCCCTGGCAGACACCAGTGCGGGCCTCCTGCCCGGCAGCCCCTCGCCAGGGCTGGTGCCGCCTGTGGCAGGTCCCTGCTCAGGAAGAGCCTCATGCCAGGGCTGCCTGACCTGGGGGGCACCTGCTCCGCGGACGGCCCCGTCCCACAACGCAGGGCGAGGGCGGGCCATGGCCTGCCGAAGGGCACCCGAAGGCCCCTCACTCCTCCAGGCTCCTTCAAACACCTCCGCCACGGCTCAGGCCGCTTCCGCCACCGCGGTTACATAAGGGACAGCCGGCGCGCGCGCGCGCAGCGCCCCGCCCCCTTCCTCGCCCGTGTCCTCGCGGCACCCTGCCCCTCCCCCTTCCCCGCGTGACCGCCACCCGGGAATGGAGGGAGGGGCGGGGCCAACGCGTGCCTCCCCGCGCCCCGCC
>JASSUY010035856.1:0-12379 GCA_032466535.1 Forpus xanthops
GTCCCTTTCCAACCTTCCCAACCCACCTGCATCTCCATCCTGTACCAACCAGCTATGGAACCTCAGGGACATGGATGGTCCCCTTCCAACCTTCCCAACCCACCTGCATCTCCATCCTGTACCAACCAGCTATGGAACCTCAGGGACATGGATGGTCCCCTTCCAACCTTCCCAACCCACCTGCATCTCCATCCTGTACCAACCAGCTATGGAACCTCAGGGACATGGATGGTCCCCTTCCAACCTTCCCAACCCACCTGCCTCCGGGCAAGGGGAGTGCAGCCAACACAGCTCAAGGACTGAAGGAAGGGGGGTGGATAAAAGCCCTCCATCAGTCTTCTCCTTTCAAATACTCATTATAAATAGCTCCTCGGTGTGTTCTGAGTCACCCAGCTGAAACGTGCGAGCTAATAACCAACTGGGAAGTGATTCCAAGCCAGGGAATGGGAGGATCCTGGCAAAGTCATCACTCCTTTGCCAGCACTGCACCGGCAGCTAATGTGTTTTCCCTCCTTGGGTACCACAAACCTCCACTACCTCTTGTGAGCAGAGGGTTTTGGGGATGCTGGGACACATGGTGAGTCCATCTGCATTAGGACAATCCCTGAGCTCCCTTTATTCCCAGCCAGAAGAACCAGGGTTTAATATTTCCCATGGGAAACGCACCCATCCAAACCCATCCTTCTTCTTCTGTTTGATTTCTGATAGGAAGGACAAACTGACAGGAATCAGAAGCTCTGAACCCACCCAAACCATTCCCTGCATGCTCTCTAGATATCCTTATACACGTCTTCCTTCCCACATTGGCTTCGGATTTGGGGATGGGAATGGGACCAAGGGCTGTTAATGATGCCAAATAACCAACCCTTGGACCACTCCAGAGCTGAATCTCTCAGGATGCTGTGCTAACGCATCCCTTGAGGGTGGTACCTGGTGGTAAGGTTTGGAGCTGCTTTCCTGCTGCTGCAGCATCATGTCCCACCATGGACTGGGAATAGCTTCCCGAGACCCCCAATCCACACTCCAACCCCCCCAGACAGCAAACCTTGGGGTCACCCATCACCCATTGCATGAGACCATCCCCTATCCTTGACGCTGGGATGGGGGGAGCTGCCAGGGTACCGCTGCCTGCACTCTGCCTGCTCTCCATCACCTAACCCCCTTTTGCTGGATGTTATGGAGCCGCAGCCACAGCCACAGCATCTCCCAGCGCTCTGCATCCTCCTCGCTCCCCCATCCATTCAGGCCCATCCATTAAGGACAGCTCAGCCCTTTGCAGGAGAGCGCTGGACAAGCAGAAGGTCCCAAGGCCCTGACCGCGCTTCTGGCTGCAGCCCAGCACCAGCCACGTGGGAGCTGAGAAAGAGACAAAGCAAAAGCAGGGAGTGAGGTTGGAGGAGAGTACTGCTGCAGCCAGGGAATGCTGTATCCCACATGGAGGAGCAGCCAGAGCTCTGCCTGCTCCGGATGGATGCTCATCCTCCTGGAGCTCATGATACTGAAAGTACTCGCTGCTCTGAAAATGGAGGGATGGAGAGGGAGCTCCTGGATGGATCCTCCCCACCCAACGCTTGGAGGTGTGCAGGGTGCCAGGAGCTCCCCCTCCATCTTCATTCAGGGTGAGGTCCATATGGGTGGGTGATGCAAAAGTGCCCCCCACACTTCTCAGTTGATGGACCAGCACCAGGCTGAGCAAAAGGTGCAGGGTGGTCCTGCACTTGGCTTTGCGGATGCTTGTAGACCTCCAAAAGGTGCCTGGACTGCTCCACCACTTGGATGCTCTCTGCATCCCAGCCAGTGCTGTGCCATGGGTACCAGAGCAAGCCATAGAACCATGGAATGGTTTGGGATGGATATGAGTTTCTAAGGTCCAGGATTATGAAGGAAGCAGCAACCAGGCAGGTACATCAGGGAGGAAAAATGGGAATGATGCATTACACATGGCCTTTGCATGAGCCTTGATGGGGACACACTGTCCAGGTCCTGGTATCAACCTGGGCACACACTGCCTGGGTCCTGTATTAACCTGGGGACCCACCATCTGGATCTTGGCACTGGCCTGGAGTAACTGGCACTCAGAATAACACACACCCTTAAGGAAGGGATAAAGACGCCTCTTTATCCCATTGCAGGACACTGGTCCCTTCATGCTCCTGGACACTGATCCGGGCAGGATGGAGCCCTCATCCCAGCTGTGGCCAAGCCACAGTCCCTCCTCCATCACGTGCCTGGCACCGACGTTGTCACCAAACCAGCGCCAAGGCCGGCAGCACTTGCCCACTTCACACATCCCTATGTCTGCTCCCGCCAGCAGGATGAGGCTGCTTCCCGAAGGAAAGCTTGACCTATGCCCATGCTCCACCGCGCTGGGTCCTTCCCTTCAGGGCTGCTCAGAGCATCCTCTCCTCCTGCGTGCTCGCAATGCGCAGAGCTCAGCTGCGGCTCCCCCAGCCCCTGGCTGCTGTCAGATGCTGTGAGTGCAGCAGCTCCGGGTACCTCAGCATCCCACCCGTCTGTAACCGGGTCAGGAGCCGCTGCCCGGGGGGGGGGAAAGGAGGAAGAAACAGGTTTAAACGTGACCTGGATAATGCAGGATGGCGCTTGTGGGGCTGCCAGCGACGCTGCCCTGGGAGGAGCAGGAGCTCATCCACCACGCACGTGGGTAGACCTGGCCCACCGCTCCATCCCGGCCCCATGCAGCATTCCCAGAGCATTGCGAGGGTGGGAGCAGCTTCAGTGGGATTTGCTGGCAGTACGCAGGCAGAGCAGGCAGGAATCAACACGAGGATGGAGGGGAGGCAGGGAGCAGGCAGCATCACCCTGGCCTCACGGGGACACCCATGTGCTGAAGGGGCAGCCACCAAGGGCATCGCTGGAAAGCGCTTAGGAAGGTTTTCCACCCCTATATATCCCCCAGGATCTATGGGAACAGGGGTAAACACCTAGGAAAGACATGGGATTGTCTCCTGGGTAAAGGGGAAAGCACCTCATCGCACCATCCCTGCCCTGGGAAGCTCGAGAGGGGCAGCAATCCAGCTACACTCAAGTAGCATCCCCCATTCTTAAAGCCATTAAGCAGGAGCTGCAAGTCAGCAGCAGCATTCCAGCCTCAGGGAACACGGAGATGGCAATGGCATTTCAAGACCTTTGTGTGTTGTGCTTAAAGAAAAGAACACGGGCACATGTTGTGGTGGCAGCATGAAAGGATCTCTGCAAGGAACAAAGCGCACACAGCACCAGGGAGAGCCGGGGGGAAGGATGCTGCCCGCAGAGACTGGATCCAGCACCCACAGTGGGGGGGAGCAGCAGCTCCAGATGGCCTCCGAAAGGTGGGTCTGAGCCCCACACCGCTATAGGCACAAATGCTGGAGGCTATTCTAAAGCCAGGCAAGCTCGGCATCCAAAGGTCACCTCATGAAGGTGTGAAAAGCTGATGATGCCGGAGGCAAATAGGTGGGGATGAGGCAGGAGCAGACGGCAGCATCCCTTGTGCCCTGATGGTCCTGGAAACACATCAAATACCCGCTCCAGGAGCCCTGAGGATGCTCCCATGCACATCCCCATGAGGGATGCAGCGCTGGGGAGCGGTGGTCCCCGGCTGCAGAGCCAGCGCTTGAGCATGTGGAGCTGAGATGCACCCGTCAGACAAAGGAATCCAAGTACCCAGCAGCTTCTCTCCTCATCCCGTTCCCATCGGATCAGCCCATCCCTTTGGCAATGTGGGGTCTGATCCCAGCAACCGCTGGGGTGGGAAATAAGGGATAGGGAGCCCCCGATATCTCTGGATACCCGGCGAGCAGAGCACCCACGTACCGCAAACCGCCTGCGCACAGCAGTGGAGCCTCGTGAGTGCTCCATACACACACAGACACACGGAGCTGGGAGTCTCGGCCATCCCGAGCCAATGCGATGGGAATAGAGGCACGGCAAGCTTCCCATTAACCAGCTCTGGCCCTCTCCCCACGTGGGCTCTCCTAAGCATCACCCTTCACCGCTGGAAGCGAGCACTGTCATCCCTCAGCAAGGTCACCCGCTGTAAGCCCCTCATTCCTGCACTGTGGAATGAGATCCTCCCTGTTCCACCCCACTGCATGGGAACGGCAGGACCGGGACCCCCAGACCTGTTGCGTGGGGTGGGTGTGCAGGGGGATGGCTCCTGTTGCCATGCGTGGAGCCACCGAAGCCACGATGCCGAGGCCTGACCAGCGTTTCACTAAGTCACCCACATCCCCTCCAGCCCACTGCCAGGCCGGGAGCCTTCTGCTCCCATGGGAAACCACCACGGGGTTACGGGGAACATACAAGGGTGGGTCGATAGGGAAAAGGGGAGATGCCGATGACAGCAGCGCTCCTGCACAGCATCACCCATCAGTGATGCTCTGCCCTGGGCTCACACAGTGAGGAACTGAGGGGGGGTGCAGCCGGTGATGCCCCTGCACCCCCTCCCTCTGCCAGGCGGGAGGAGGAACTTTTCCCATCTCCTCAATGTCTCCCTCTCGCCTTCGCGCAGCCTCCCCCCCCCCCCCCCCCCGAGCATCTCTCCCTCCCTGCATGGTCCCCCCCCAAAGACCCCGGTGCCGGCGGGAGGGGACTCACAGGTCAGACGCAGCCGCCTGGTACGGCTGGCTCCGGCAGAGGATGGAGTGTCCGCAGCCCTGCCCCATGGCTCCGCATGCTTCGGCGGCCGGCGGGGGGCTCGGCGAGGGGCTGCGGGCAACGCTCTGCTCTCGGTGCTGGCGAGGAGCGGAGCTCGCTGCTGTCAACCGAGCCCGATGCAGCGCGCCGAGGCGGGTGGGGAGGGCGGAGAGGCGCGGGGGGGAGGCTGGGGAAGGAACGCCGCTGATTGACGGCGCTGCTGCGGCTCCGAGGGGTTGGGCGGGGGCCGGAGGCGCTCCGGCGGAGGGACCGAACGGTTCCGCACCTGCAGCCCGCTGCCGCCCGCCCTGGGCCCTGCCCGGCCTCGCCCGCAGCGCCGCCCCGCTCCGGGGAACGCCGCCTTTGTGTGAGGAGGAGTGCGCTGACCTTGCCCGCTCCGCGCTCCCCGCGGCGGCAGCGGGTCCTGACGGGCACCGTAAGAGTCCGTCTGTACGGCTTCTGCCTCGGGGGCACCGGGCAGCGCAGGGAGATGCTGGGCAGTACGGAGTGATGCTGGGCAGTACAGAGTGATGCTGGGGAGCACAGGGTGATGCTGGGGAGTACAGAGTGATGCTGGGCAGTACAGAGTGATGCTGGGGAGTACAGAGTGATGCTGGGCAGTACAGAGCGATGCTGGGGAGCACAGAGCGATGCTGGGCAGCACAGAGTGATGCTGGGCAGTACAGAGTGATGCTGGGCAGTACAGAGTGATGCTGGGCAGCATAGGGCTGTGCTGGGTAGTATAGAGTGATGCTGGGGAGCGTAGGGCAATGCTGGGTAGTATAGAGCGATGCTGGGCAGTACAGAGTGATGCTGGGGAGCATACGGCAATGCTGGGCAGTAAAGAGCAATGCTGGGGAGCACAGAGTGATGCTGGGCAGCACAGGGTGATGCTGGGGAGCATAGGGCAATGCTGGGCAGTATAGAGTGATGCTGGGCAGTACAGAGTGATGCTGGGGAGCACAGAGCGATGCTGGGCAGCATAGGGCTATGCTGGGCAGTATAGAGTGATACTGGGCAGCACAGACTGATGCTGGGCAGTACAGAGTGATGCTGGGGAGCATAGGGCAATGCTGGGTGCCACAGTGTGATGCTGGGCAGCACAGAGCGATGCTGGGCAGCATAGGGCTATGCTGGGCAGTACAGAGCAATGCTTTGCAGTAAAAGGCAATGCTGGGCACAGAGTGATGCTGAGCAGCACAGAGCAATGCTGGGTGCCACAGTGTGATGCTGAGCAGCACAGGGCAATGCTGGGCAGTACAAGGCAATGCTGAGCAGCACAAGGCGATGCTGGGCAGTACAAAGCAATGCTGGGCAGCACTGGTTTTGCAGGCAAGTTCCCACTCCAGGGCAGCACCAGACCCACCATCAGGTCCGTTGCACATGGACACCGGGCAGCATCAAGCAGTATGGAGCAGCAGTGGCCTACAGGCAGACCTCTGCCCCAGGTAGCACCTGACCTGTGAGCACGTTCCTTTCCCAAGGGCCCTGGGTGATATCGAGCGGTATTATGGAATCATGGAATCAGCCGAGTTGGAAAAGGGCTTCAGGACCATCCAGTGCAGCCATCGCCCCAAGGCCACTGCTGCCCCATGGCACTGAGGCTGCATCTCCACAGTGTGTGAGCACTCACAGGGACAGTGCCTCCAGCCCTGCTCTGGGCACTTCCAATGCTGAGCATCCTTTGGGGCAGGAACTGTTCCTCAGCTCCATCTAAACCTGCCCTGGTGCACCCTGAGGCCGTTTCCTCTTGGCCCATCCCTTGTTCCTTGGGAGCACACAAGCAATGGACAGCAATGCCCAGCAGGCAGATCCCCACCAGGGCAGCAGGTCCCAGGCCACGTAACACAGGAGCAGGGAGGGGATGTGCTGAGGCCTTGGTCATCCCACATGGATGAACCCTCAGCTTGAACCTGGCCCTTGAGCCCCATCCCCAGGCAGGGAGGAACCGGGGCCTCCCATGTCCCTGCAGCATCACTCCATGCCTGTGCCTGCACTGTCACCTCCCGAATGGGCACAGCTTCCCTATGGGAGCCCGGCTGAGCACTGAGCCCTCCGCATGTGAGCAGCACTGGCACTGGGCATGGATGGGTTGGAGGAGCAGATGTGGGGTCCATGGGTGTATCCCCACAACCACCATGGGATCCCTGCCCTGGGCCTCCTGGAGCCATGGCTCTCAGGGAGAGCATGGAACAAGCACCTTGAGCACTGCAGGAATGGGGCAGCCACAGCTTCTCTGGGCACCCTGTGCCAGTGCCTCAGCACCATCACATGGAACAGCTTCTGCCCAAGAGCTCATCTCCATCTCTCCTCTGGCAGTTAAAGCCATTCCCTTGGCCCGGCTCTCCATCCGTTGCCCAAAGCCTGCTCTAAGGTCTCCCATACACTCAGTAGTAAAAGGGGAGAATCCCCTCCCTGAACTGCTGCTCACGCACTGGGATGCAGCCCAGGACGTGGCTGGTTCCTGGGCTGCAGGCACTCACTGAACCCATTGAGCATGAGCTTCTACAGTCCCACCTCTCCCAGCCACACTGCTGTTGCTCCCCCATCCCATGTGAATCCAGCAGCATCCCTTGGGTCCTCAGCTCAGCAGCATCATTCTGTGGGTGTCTGCATCCTCCACACACTGTCTGCTCTGTGCTGCACCAATCCACACCCCCAGGCTGGGAGCTCGGCTTCACAGCAGGAGATGTTGCACCAAAAGCAGCAGTTCTGGTTGCTGCCCTGTGGCCTTGCAGCCATCCAGCCCTCCAGGGTCACTGCTTCCACGGGGAAAGGGATGGGATGCGCTTTGGAACTCCCATGGGGATGCGCTGCTGCTCCCCTGCTTTGTGGTGAGCCCACGTGAAGAGCAGCAATAGTTATTAAGAGATCTGCACTCAAATCACAGCAGTTCCTGTCAGATTCACATGGATTAATATCCCCATGGTCTCCATAAATAGGCCGAGTAACGCATCCATTGCTGACAGCCCCTGCCTTGGCCAGGGGAGGAAACAGAGGACCAGATCCACAGTGCCTTGCCCCCATTTCACCCCAGGAGCTGATGGCAGAACCAGGGCTCAATTGAGGTTATTTTAAGGGCCATCACTTGCAACTAATCATGGAATTAGGGAATGGGTTGGGATGGAGGGACCTCAAAGCTCCTCCAGCTCCAACCCCTGCTCATTGCAGGGACACCTCCCACTGGAGCAGCTCCAGGCCCTGTGTCCAACCTGGACTTGAGCACTGCAGGGATGGGGCAGCCACAGCTCCTCTGGATGCCACCATCCTCCTGACATCAGTGCAACGTCCCCACTCCGGGTGGGATCCTGGGGTCCTCGGGTGCTTATGAAGCCAAGGCAGGATCCCTATGTCCCGCAGGGCTCAGGGCCCCATGGACCTGGTGCTGCTCCTGGCTGCTGCAACTCCATGGGTTTGGCATCCCCATGGCATACAGGGACATTAGAGCTGGGCTGTGCTGCAGGCGCAAGGCCATGGTGATGGCCAGCAAGATCCACCAGGATAGCCCAAAGGGCAAACCCAACCTCTTGCAGCCTGAGGTCCTTCCTAACCCTATAGAAGGTGAAGGATCCAGCCCAGCACATCCCTCTTCTTCCATATTGGATGCAGTGAACACGATTCCAGTGAAGTTGATGGCAATTCCGCTCCGGCTCCTGACGCGGCTCCACATCTTTATCTCCTGTCAGGAAGATAAAGCACTGCCGCCTTCCAAAGGCATCGTTCCAGGTCCGTGCCCTCGTGTGGGTGTTTGTGGTGTGAATGGGAAAGGAGCCTCGAGCTCAGCTCCTGCAGAGCCTCCTCAGTTCAGGTCTTTGAGCTCTCCATGCCCACCAATGGTCTCTGGGTGCTCGCTGTGTGGGTACCACGAGCAACGGGATGGGTTCGGTGACACAGCACTTCCTCACAGGATGTTCTCCCTACAAAAAGGCTCCGCAGCTCCGCACCCCCTCCCCAGAGCTCAGAGCTCCGGAAGGCAATGAGGTCCTTGCTCTTCCCGCACGGATACCTCAGTGGCTCAGCCCAGCAGGCCGGGATGCTCCCAAGGACCACACGCGGCTTCCAGGGTGTCAGAGGAGCATGGGACAGGTTGGGATGAAGGATGCTCAAAGCACATCCAGTTCCAACCCCCTTCCACTAGAGCAGCTTGCTCTGGGCCCATCAGTATATAGATACATCCCTATATATCCCACCAATTGAAGCACTGGTCCTCTCATGCCTGTATAAACACCCACCAGCAAGTCCCAATCCCAGGACATTGGGGGTTGTTTCCCCCTCATCTCCACTTGAGCCACACTCACAAACCCAAAGGGCTTTTCCAAGAAGGAAGAAAACTGCGGAATGGAGAAAGGCTTTTCCATTTTCCTTGACATTTATCCTGGGAACAGAAAAAGAACAGAAAACAACCCCCGGAGGAGCCCGGAGCCTTGGTCTGCATCGCAAGGTCAGAACAAGCTGTGCTCAAAGCAGCAAATAAGTGGAAAGGAATCCTCAGTGAGGAGGGAAATGATTGTGTGTGCCTGCAGGTACAGCTCTGCTGGCGTGGGCAGAGCACGGACAGGGCCCCAGGTGCTTTGGGGCAGGGATGGGGGGCACAGGGAGCTGCATGGAGGGTGTTTGGATGCAGTATCCTGCAGCATCCCGGTCCGCACCATAGGGATAGTGATGCAGGATGAGGTGGGATTGATGCTGCTTCTCACTGGTGCTCACCCATCCCATTCCCATCCCATTGCCTTCCCCCAAAGCAATTGGGAATGAAGGAATAAAGGGGATGCTGGTGGATGCCCCATCCCTGGCAGTGCTCAAGGCCATATTGGACACAGGGGTTTGGAGCTGCTCCAGTGGAAGGTGTCCATGTCTATGGCAGGGTTGGGGCTGGAGGAGCTTTAAGGTCCCTTCATATGAACCCATCTCATGACTACACAGTGAGGGCAATGGAGTAGCGCTGTGATCCCGGCAGCCAAGGAAGATCCTCGGATAAGGGAAGGGAAATGAAACCTCATGTGGATGGGAGAGAAATCCTGCTTCCGTCGAGCACCACCACTGATGAGAGCTCTGTGCTCCCTGTGGGGCTCTGAGCATCACCCCACTCATGGCCATCAGTAAATCCCCCACCTTGATTTGATCTTAGTATCCCTGATTGTGCCGGATTCCATCCCAAGCAGCAGGAAACAGAGTGGATCCCATCCTCTCCTGACCATCCAGACCTGCCCTGGACCGGCACTGCAGCCATGGGAGAGGCAATGGGAAAGGCCACTGCTGTGGATTGAGCATCCCAAAAGGTCCCAGAAGGGGCTTGGGAAGCTTGGAGGGGCTCAGGAGGGTGTGAAAGTGGATTGGAGGGAGAAGGAGAAGGGAAAGGATGGGGAAGGAAGGGGAAAGAAGGGAAATGAAAGGGAAAGGGAAGGATGGGGAAGGGGAAAGTGGAAAGGGGGAAAGGGAAAAAGGAAGGGGAAGGATGGGGAATGCAAAGAGGAAGGAGAAGGGGAAAGATGGAAAAAGGAAAGAATGAGGAAGGAAGGGGAGGAGTGGGACTGGGAAGGGGAAGGGAGGAGAAAAGGGGAAAGGGGAAGGAAAAGGACAGGAAGGGTAGAGGAGGAAGGGGAAGGGTAAAGGGAAAAGGGGGAAGGAGGAGAAGGAGAAGGGGCAAGGGAAGGCGGAAGGGAAGGGGCAGGGATGTGCTCGCTCACAGCAGCAGCCTCAGCCCCACACCTCCCCTCGCTGAAGGGGGCAGCAGGAACGCGGCTGATGCCGATGCTGGGGCAGCTCCAGCGCTGTCACTGCGCCTGCCCCGGGCTGCGCTGTGTCCTGCCCGGTCACATCCGTCAGCAGGGAGCCAGGAGGAGACATGGACCCGCCAGCTCCATCGCACCTCGGTGCTGCACGGGTGCCCTTGCTCCGGGGCAGCCTCTGCCCTCCCTGCCCATCCTCTCATCATCATCCATCAGATCCCACATCCCTCTGATGTGTCCCCAAGGCCGAAGTCTAGAGCAGAATCCCTACGGAGACAGATCCTGGGTACCAGCATCCGTCCCCACGTCATATGGGTGATGGGAAACAGGGATGCAGGGTCAGCTGCTGGCCATGGGAATCGTTAGGAATATGCTAGTTGCCCCCAGGGTCTGATCCCTGGGTACCACGATCCAGGCACCATCCATAGACCCAGTTCTGCCCCCTCCATGGTTCCCCATCGTGGTTTTGGTGGGTTTGGAATCCTTGTTGCCACCATGACCCCTTCCCAGCTCTCCCATCACTGTGGGGAGCATGGGGACACTCGGGCATCCAGTTCTGCAGCGGCCCTTGGGTGCAGGCTGAGCCCTGAGGTTGCAAATCCCTGCTTCCCATGACCCAAACATGGGGTCCATCCCTGGTTTGGGGGTGAGAGGAGATGATGGGTGCTCAAGTGCAGATGAGGCTGGGAATGGTTGGGAATGAGGGATAGGGATGGGAACACAGGAGGAGGAGGATGGAGCTTTGTGTCCCGGGATAAGGTGTCCCTGTACCCTCAGCATCCCCTTCCCACAGCTCGTTGGTGCACCAGGGTGCAGGATGGGCCCATGAACTTCCCCCTCACTATGCACAGAGATAGAACCAAAGGCAAAATCAGGATGGGAACAGAAGGAATCCATCAATCCAAGCTCTGGGCCCAGCCAGACCTGGAGTGATGGGAATTAACAGCGTGGCTGCTGCTTCTTCCCATGCAGGTTGGCTCCCACAAAAGAGAGCAGGGAGGGATTAAACGTGCGGAAGACGGTCATGGATCACATGGAATCAATGCCAGGCGGCAGCAGGAGCTGCTGTTGGGTGATGCTGAGGTGATGCAGCCGCATGGAGCCACACAGATAATCTTGTCATTGAGCAAGCCCCAGGGGAAAGTGGGACCGGTGGAACCCTGGAATACCCTGTCCCATGGGATGGGGGTTCTGTGGGGCAGGGCATGCCTTTGGGGTGGTTCTCAGGGGCTATGGAAGGGGCAAGACCCCCTGCTTCAGGTATGGGACATGCAGCTGGGATCAGCCCTGTGCTTTCATAGGTCCCCAAATGAGCACTGAACTGGGGACCCACTCACACATCATCCCCCCCAAAGCCACCAGGAGCATTTTCCCATCAGTGGGAAAAAGCAGGGTTGAGGTTTCCAGGGATGGTAGATGGACTTGATGGCTGTCTGAGCTGCAGACGGGACCTGGAGCATCCCTTCCAGATCCCCAAAGCATCCCTGCTGGATCCCCTAAGCATCCCTGCCGGATCCCCTAAGCATCCCTGCCAGATCCCCAAAGCATCCCTGCCAGATCCCCTAAGCATCCCTGCTGTATCCCCTAAGCATCCCTGTCAGATCCCCTAAGCATCCCTTCCAGATCCCCTAAGCATCCCTGCCAGATCCCCTAAGCATCCCTGCTGTATCCCCTAAGCATCATTGTCAGATCCCCAAAGCATCCCTGCCAGATCCCCTAAGCATCCCTTCCAGATCCCCTAAGCATCCCTGCCGGATCCCCTAAGCATCCCTGCCAGATCCCCAAAGCATCCCTGCCAGATCTCCTAAGCATCCCTGCTGGATCACCTAAGCAACCTTGCTGGATCCCCTAAGCATCCCTGCCAGAAACCCTAAACATCCCTGCTGGATCCCCTAAGCATCCCTGCTGGATCCCCTAAGCATCCCTGCCGGATCCCCTAAGCATCCCTGCTGGATCCCCTAAGCATCCCTGTCCATGTGGTGGTTTGATTCTCATCCTCAGGCTGCAACAAGCTC
>JASSUY010035857.1:0-21467 GCA_032466535.1 Forpus xanthops
TGACCCAAACCAGGCTGTGATTACATGATTTGGCAATAGATGTTTCACAGGCCACAGTGAAAGCAAAAACTGAAGAACTGTGCTGTGCCTATTTGTTTACTAGAAGATGCTTCAATACATGAAGCTCATCCCCCCAGGGTCATACACTCTTGTGCAGCATAAAGCAAAGCCTGATCACACAGCAAATTTAATCAAATAGATCACTTGCTGCCAACACTACAGAAACCAGCCTAACTCTCCTAAAGGTGCCTCAGCACCACATTCTTTCCTGGATTCAGTACAGTCAATAGTATCATCCTTGCGTTGGGAATTACAGATCCTACAGACATGGGATCCGCTATTACTGTTTTCACAGGTAATTACCTAAGTAGCAACACCAGAATATTAAGAATGTTACTTTCTTCAGGTGGAAATTGTGTGCTAGTGCTGTAGTAAAGTTGATTCCACTTAGCAGTTGGTTTTAATGCATAGGCTAAGTGCATAAAAAGAGCTGTTAAAACATTAGAGAAGGTTAATCAATGAAACCCTAATTTCTGAGGACATGTATTATGATTTTTTCAATATTTAAAATCCACAAAAAGAAAACAAAAGTTATTTTCGCATTTTAAAAGAATGCACCCTTCAAACATTGCATATACATGTATTTCCTGGAAAACACATAAGGGAAATCATGCCTCTAAACATGCTTTTCTTTAGTAAGAAAATAGTCTTACTTACATTAGTAAGTAAATATTCTATACATTTCTTAGGAAGAAAATATTCTATACATCTCTTAAAGGAAATGTACAGAATTTTCAGTATTTGTCATCAGTGAAACAATTCAGTAAGATCTTGCTTAGTGTTAGCATAAACTATGTATTTTATAGTGGCTGCTTAATGGCAAGGGAACTGAGCTGGGATTTTTCCCTTATCAAATACATAAACTTAATAAGCAAGCTTTTTAAAGACAACATCATCTGCCATTCACCTTAAAAGAAACCTAACAGCTTTGGTTGCTCAGTTTCACCTCAGTGCTCACACGCTGCTGCTTCAGCAGCATTTGAAAATTAAATGAAGCAATGTGCAAAAATGCTTGAAGGCATTCACCATCTTTTTTAAGACCAAAGTAAAGGGAGAGCTAGCAATACAGAGCTAGAAAATCCTTTTTCCTGAGTCTATTTTTGCAGCTGAAGGTAGTCACTTCTCTGAACTAAGCTGAAAAAAAAACCTAGACAATTCAGACTGTACCTGATGCCATTTCAAGGAAGCACTTTGATAGAAACTGCTTTTAGTTCTGTCAATGTCAGTAGAAAATGACCAAAATGCCAAAATACACATCACAGTTGTGCATGACTGTGCTAACCAAGAAAACAGGAAGGGCAAAGCTGACTCAGAAGAGCTGCACTGACCATGTAAAAAAAACTGGAATCCATCCTTTGGTCTAGATGCCATTCTGTGTCATTGATACAAACCTGGAGGTCAGCAGAAGCACTCTAAATTTACAATGGCATGACAGAAAACAGAATCTTTCCTCTAGCACATAAGTTTTATGCAGCATAAAATATGTATGGATGCTTGACAACTTTTCCTTTCATTATACACAAAAGTGACTCTCTCTTCTCTCTAAAGTAACACTGTCAAACCAAGAGGGACTGCCAGAAACCTGTCACAGATAATAATCTATTTGCCCAGGTTCCTGAATAGCAATGAAAAAGAAGATATTGAGTGTCAGTTCCTAGCACATAAATTAAAGTTCCATACCTGTAATTAGGTCGTGTTCCCCCCTACCCCCAGCAAAAGAATCATGTTTGATATTACAATGACTTTTAATTATTTTCCTGTAAGTAAGTGGCTAGAGATATTGTGGGACACCTACCCAAGGATTAGTGATAAGTAAGATTAAAAGCTGCAAAACTCCCTGCAAACTCAAACGAGTTTCAAGGACATCTGCACTTGAAAGAATATTCCTGGTATTCCTCCAAGTGCCAATACTGCAAATGCCTACTTTAAAAGAAAATCTCCTTTTTTTCCCTTGCATTTGGAGAGTATGAAAAGGTGAAAAGATAGCATTGGCTGTTTTAATCTACATAGTTGATAGCTTCCTCCCACAGCGGTTCTGCACAGCATTATGTGGCCCACTGCTTGAAGGTTCTGTGCCCTTTTTATGCAATGCTATTATGTGGTACATGTAGGAAACAAAAACTTAGCAATGAAGGTCTAAGACCTCTGGTCTCCCAGACTGTCCCTAAACATGTTTTTTAAGTGTATGGAAAACAAATATAGTATGTTCTAAGTGGAGACCCTCTCTGCTGTTGTTTCTTGTTTCTGAAACAGCATCATAAGAATTAAATCTCCTACAAGGTGAACTAAAGAGCTAACATAGTACTAAGTTGAATTTGAATTTTCAAGGAATAATAACATCTATGCTAAAGTTTACAGGAACCACCTCATTCTGTCATTAACAGACAAATGGGCTTCTATAAAATTCCTGTGTTTAAGCCATTGGTGCTGGATGGCATTCATGCTGCTGCTGAAAGCACCAGCTGACGTTATTATGAGGTTGTCACCTTTACAGAAGAGGAGGCAGAGATGGCAAACTAGTATACTGGGAGAAAGAGAATAATGTTTCTGATATCCAATCTTTCATATATCAGAAAACATTGCCTTCTCCATTTATATTATATGAATGCTCAATGGTGTCCCAGGGATACTGCTGTCAGGATGTGCATAAACACAACAAATGTAACTACAGTTCCTGTCCCTATTTTATCCTTTTATTTCTTTATTACTAATCCAGAAGGAAAATAATACTGAAAAAACACACATTTACCTCAGTCAGCACACGTACGTCCTGAAAAACTTTGAAACACAAACAGAAATATGTTTTGCCATGTCCTTTCCAACATCAGCTTCCTACTGATCCAAGAGGTAATGCTGGGTTTAGGTAAGCATCTTCGGCTTGCTAAACCAATCTTTAGAGAGACGGATCCTCATGCTATTTCATATCCCACAAAAATATACAGAGAGAAGACACACTTAAGCAAAAACTATGTTCTTCAGGTAACTGCAAAATGTTGGGCACCTCTGTAGCATTCAGTGCTCAGGGGCTTACCTCTCATCCATAAAGTCAAAAGCAAAATTTTCACAGACTTGACTAGAACCAGACTGGTAATACCAGATGGGGATGGAGTAAGCAAAGACAACATGGAAAGCAAATAAAATCAATTCAAACTTACTGAATTAAAAAAGAATTAAAAGGGCAAATTTCCGCTAGTTCCACCCAGCTCTACTGATATCATTTACAATCCTTCTATCAGGAAGTTAAAATTACCATGTAACTATTGACTATCATACCTTTTTTTCTGAATGAAATTTGGTGCCACATAGTGACTGCTTAAATAGTAGTTGCAAAAAGCCTTATTTAATCTTTCCATGCTAAAACAGAGAAGGCCCTGCAAAGGTTCCTTCTAATCCTGCTCTACAGCCAAGAGGAAATTATGCCAAGAAAAGAAAACTGAACTTCAGTCTCCCATATACATTTAGGAAACCTGTCAGGAAGAGAAACCTAGTTTCTTGATTCTCGGGCCCCTCCACGCTTGCAAGGTACCAGCACAACCAACCAACAGCTATATTACCTTCAGTGAAGTAGCCAGAAATGGTTCTGTGTTTTAGAATGCATACGCAGTGCTTGGTGGGCAGCTCTTCAGTGAAAGTCAGTGAGTGACGAAGCAGAATTCACAAAACCCCTGAACTAAAGTCATTGGTTTTCTTAGACAAAAAAGTCTGCAATCAGGAAGTCTATTTCTTGCTCTGACTGGTGTAAGAGTCAACTGTACTGAGATGCAAAAACAGACTAGGAGAAAAAACATATAGAAGAAAGAATAACAACTACTCCAAGCATGTCTCTTTCTCAGTTCTGTGGAATTCAAAAGCACAAATATCTATTCATGTAACTGCATTCACTGCTTAAAGTCATTAGCCAAAAATAAACACAAAAAGACATAAAACTGGCTATCTGTGAAGAAAATAGTTCTCTAATATTCATACTCTTCTGATGCTAAGTCGTCATCATGCTGTCTTCTGTGGACAGAATCTGTGTCTCTCATCTTGATCATGCTGATAAGTGTCTCATGGGTATCTGCCTCCACGTACTGACATTCAGTTATAAAGAAGAATCAGTAATATGGAAAAGACCTGGTGGGAAACGTTATCTCCTCACCAGAAGTGCACTTTTGCTGTGTGTATACAGATTCCTTATTTAAGCCTTCATTTAGCAACAGAGGCAGAAAATACTTCTCAGTTCCCACATAAAACGCCCCTGGGAATTGTTACTGGAAGAATACCACTTCAGATCTGTCACAGAGTGACACTTTATTACCTGAAGGATGTTATCTTAACCCGGGGTCTAAAATATAAATGAACTGCAATTCAGATGACTTGAGATCTAGCAGAAAGACACAATGGTGGAAAGCTTTCCAGAGAGATTCTATGGGTAGAGGTCTGATTTATTTAATACAGATAAATATGACAAAAATAAATCCATATCCCAGCTTTTAATAAGTTTATGGTTGACTGGAGGAGCTAAAGACATCCGTGACAGCAGCTAATATGCAGAACAAGATGTTAACTAGGGGAGCTGGAAGAGAGAAAACAGAGCTAGCTCCAAGCAGATAAGTTCAACTTAACGGCAGATTTTGCACACTGAAAGCTTTTCTGTTAAGATATTATGGGCCAAAGGAGATGATGCCCTTTTTCATCGAATTATCATTTGTACTGTGGGATAAAATCCAAAGGATCTTCATAGAGCCTCTAGTATTTAACTTGAGCAGAGAATGTTTAGATATGAAAGGTCAGACCTGTCTATGAAAAGACAAGCGAGAAAGTAAATAAAGGATAAATCAGGAGATTATTTCAGAATGTGCCAGCATCAAAACTTCACCTTTTCTCAAGAGGCAGAGAAGTTCTCTTCTGTATTGAAACAGGGATTTGAGGTTTGCTGATTACAAACAACAGAAAGCCACTACATGATTCCTCAGGAGTGCTATTGTGAGTGTTACAATTATGTCTAAGCAACACTTCCTGTTTGTTAATGGCTTACCAATTCTTCCGCATGTTGAAAGCTTCAGAAAAGGTTGGTATCATTAAGAAGGAATTTGGGCTAATCTGCTGAACCAGGTAGATATAACTAAGTGGAAGAAAAACATGGGCTGTGGCTTAACCCTGCACTGAACAGCATTTGCATGTGGCTTTGGGAAGAGATTCAGAAGAGTTTTTCTGGCAGATAGGTGTGGGAGGATGACATTTTCCAGTTGCTGATTTCTTCTGTGCTCAAGAAAGAAGATGTCAGCTTGTGAAAAATCATAAAATAATTCAACTTCATCAGCCCCTTCTTCTCCTAACTGCAAGATCACAAATTCTGAGTAGGTTCTTAGAGTAAATAGGTCTCATATAACAAATTAAATTGCTTCTAAACTATACCACAATATCAGAATCCTTTGGTATCCAAACTACATGGGAAATCCGCCTTTAAAAAGTTATTGAAGAAAGCAGGAACACTTCTGTCTTCTATCTTTCCAGTCTAGCACTGCTTCCATCAAGCCTTGGATAAAGCCAGCAATATTCAGGAAGTTTTCCTGAATTCCATGATGCCAAAGGCAGAATTTCATCCAAAACTGTATGAAGCAGTAAAGACAAATCTCTTGACTCTTTTCTGAGATTCTCTCCTATAATTAGTCCCTTTGCTGGGACATACACAGCTGTAAAGATATTAATCCCAGTTTACTCTGCAGAGAAAAAGTCAATAGGATGTTTAACTCTTAATTTATATACAAGCTTTTGAGTATTTCACCTGTGTAATTCTGTACAGTCAGTAGCTTATTTCTTCTAATTAATCATTATTTCAGCTCTCGGTGGGCCTGATTTTCCTCTTAGTAACAGCAAATTTATTAATATAACTCTTATCAATCAAATATGGTGGTGGTGTTCAAAAAAGACTAATGTAAGAAAAAGCAAAATCCAGGCCACTGACACTGTATGATAGTCTCAACGATCTCTTCATAGCTCAACATGCTTACTGAACACTTACCAGAGTGCTGGGAAGGGAAGAGAAAGGAAGGAATTTTTTCTTGTTTAAAGACCTGTTATGAAGGAATGACTGGCAAGATGATGAAAAAATGAAAAACTCTGCTCACTAAGCAAAACCAAGCAGTAAGTATAAGCACAAAGACTAATCATCTTTGTCCCTTTCATATGGACTACACTGAAAGCTAAACTGCCTATTAAGGTAAAATATTCTGTTACAGTCAAAACTGTGTTACGGGCAAAGGAGTGTACACCTTATGGACATAGTGAAAAAAGTATTACTGATCTAACACATCTTTATTGCCCCACTATTCACCAAGCTGAAGCCCAGGCCAGGTCAGAGTTTTGCTTGACCACTGTTAAAAAAGGCACAGTCATGATATGTGAAACCATAGATTCTGCTTTACCACGTCAGCACAAAAGTCTGTTGCATTTCACTACATTTTGCATTCGTGCTTTCTACGTGACCACGTTACTGAATCCCTTCATTCCTTATATACAGGATTTAAACCAGAAAAAGTAGAATTAATCGGCATAAAAAATGAAGTATAAAGCTATTTCTGAATCCTCAGAAGTAGCTCTCACTCTTTTTAACAGTCAATTGATTCTGCTTGCTGATTATTTGAAGTTGCCTACAAACCCTTTTACAATATTCTGTAAACTCTTCACCTTTTGATTCTATCGATAAGCAGTAAACACACGTGTGTGTACTATATGGGACTAGAAATGCTGCAACTGTACCTCCTATGCAGTATTTCATCTTTATTTTTCTAAAGTTTTTCAAACTCACTTTGCCTTTCTCTCCTTAAACTAAATGCTCAAGTGAATTAGGTATGAAAGTTACACCAAGCTGACAAGAAAATCTTCACATACTGACTGATCCTTCCTAGGCATCACAAAGCACTTCATGAAGCAGTTCACTCAGTAAAGAGGTTTGCAGTGCCCAGCTACCAGTGAGAAAGGTGGGAATTTAACTGTATTTGATACACTGGAAGGCTAGACTTGCCCATTTATTTGAACCCTACTCATGCTAAAATAGAGCTCCCTAGTCAGTACATGCAGCTTTCATGTGCTTAAGTATCATGACACTGAAAGACAGATAAACCAGAACTGTGCTCCACACTGTATATTTGGTATAGAGACATGCAGGAACAAACTGCCACCTGCACATCAGAACACAGTTGTCTCATGGAATTCCTGCTGATCAGTTCAGCTACTGTTTCTACAGCCAGCATTAGACTATGCCCCATAATGAACTGCTGATGTCCTCATGTTAACATGGAAAGCTGGTACTAAAAGCTGCTCGTGAAAGTAAGTTCGTAAATTACAAGAGGTGTATAAAATAAGGACTAAGAGAAATTAGCTTCCTCCAGGGAAAGTACACAATTACAGGTGTCAGGCAGAAGTACAGCAAAGCTCTGAAATACAAAACACACCTGCACGTGGATTTAGGTTGTGGATTTAGTTAGCTTAATTGTTCATGATAAAAAGGGGGTGTACCTCCCATTAGACAGAAGTCTGATTATTCATACCCTACACATGCAATTACATAGAAGGCTGCACACCTAACCACAGAAATTTCTGCTTTGAACAGCTGTTAAAAACAACCAGTGAGAAAGGGTGCATCTTGTATCTATAGGACCACAACACATAGAAATCCTTGTGCCAAAGGCAGACCACTGTGACTTCTACATAAATCTAGGAGGTTTATATGTTGACGTCTTAATTCCCTGCACAAGAAAGGAATAAGAAGGTTGCTGTGATACTTGCTGTATAAGAGCAGCATTCTTTCTGCAGCCTTCCCTGGCAGATGCCATAGTTTGCCTTCCTGCTTTCTCACACACAATTCATTTCACAGGCACTGAAATGCCTGTCGCAATCAAGAATGAAACTGAATATCAAAGTATAAAATAAATCAATAACTTCCCAGAAATCTATGCAAAACTAGAAAGTCCACACATTGAAAATTAAACAATGTATTTTTACTGTGGTATAAATTGTAATAACAAAGGAAACTGCTAACTCCTTAAAATACTCAAACTGTAGTATGTAGATAGCGGATTTTATTGAGATTAAGAACAGCATCATGTCTATAAAAATCAAACCTATTTGATTCTTGGGCTATCACATAAACTGATCCTATGGACAGAAAATATTTACTCTGAAAAGCATTCAGTCCATAATACTTCAGAAGAAAGTCAGGATATGAGAAATCTGGTTCTATACCACAGTAGTTGTAGAGGTTTTGTGGGTGAAGATCTAAGGGAAAGCAGAAAATCAAATTTGGAGTGCTCACATGTGTTTTTGTATCATAATGTAAATGTAATGGAATCTTAGAATGGCTTTATATCAAGACATACACTGGGCAATATTAGTGGCAAGTTGTTGAAAGGCACAAGGAAGCTCTTGAAGAAGTACTGTGCATAGCCACTTCTCCCTGTAATCTGGGATTTGTATTGAGTAAAGCTAAGGAAGAAAGAACTGAGGTTGATAATTTCATGCGCTTCCTAATTATGATGCACTAGCATCTTAGCAAAACATTCCTGTTCAAGATCCTACAGTAGTACCAAAACATTACTTAATTCTTTTATGAGAGTATTTATATAAGAGGCAATGAAATGCTAAGTTGCAATCTATGGTGTTGACTTTTTACGCTAAAACAAAATGTAACAATGGAAGGAGGTACATATTGCTCATAAAAACATTCCAATTTTATGAAACAGGCAAACTCTGATTTTTAGTTGTTGTTATTCGTATTTTACTCAGTTCTATGGTTAAAATAATTATTTGCATTTCATGCCTATTTCATTATTTTCATTTCACCCTATATTTCACTAATAGGGTGAAAAGAGGAAACTCAAAAATGTCCACGTGCCAAACAAAATGTTCCCTTCCTACATGTTTTCTCATTAAAAAAGGCATTTTTTATTTTTTCTTACATTTCTTCACATTCCTGTTTATGTGACTATGCAGACAATACATTTTCAAATAGAAATCAAACAAGTAGCTAGACATGGAAGCACTGTCATAGCTAGACTAGCAGAGCAATCCTCTTAAAGACTGCACTATGAAATTAAGAGCAAATAGTAACCACAGATGATTTCAGGCAAAAACAGGCTGAGAAATAAGGTTGTCATAACTGCTATTTGAAATAAGCACTGAGTTGGGTTTTTTTTTTATGTGGAGCAAGATCCATTTGCAAGCAATCCTGTATCTTCCAACCATGATTAGGTTATGACTGCTTTAAAAAGTGTTGGCTTACATGATGCAGCTACAGCTGATCCAGAAATGCCCATAAAGAACCTAGACTGAAAGTCTAACTTATCAAAATGAAAGTGTCAAGTAATATCAAGAAGCGATCAACTGACACTAATCCACACCCTTTCTATCAGCAACAAACCTAACCCTGCACCTTATACCAGTATTCCAAAACCTACTTAGTTAGGTGCTCTGGTACTTAGCTCTGGTATTCCGGTAGCATGACTCTAAAGCACACTTAGAGAGTGCCACAGTATTTTCCATGCCAGCCTTGTGGTTAAAACTAATGTGACTGGGGTTTGGGTTATTTTTTTTTCTCTTTAATGAGAGCTTCCTTATTATTAGGAAGTAACAGGAACAGTCTAATTATTAGGCTACTCTTGACATGGAGTACCCTCCTCCTTTGAAACCAAACAAGCAGAGAAGACTGCAAGACGGAAGGAAGGAAAAGAGAAGCAATGCTGCCTCAGAGATAAGGGGCAATACCTTGTCTTCATTTCACAACAGAATATTTGTGTCTTCTTTTTTTAATCTAACAATGGTTTCAATATTCTTCTACCTCTTACTCAATGAAACAGGATTTAATGTAGTTAAAATCTGGTAAAACAACTGTTCTAATTTTAGGTCCATGATGCTTTTAATCAAACCAAGAAAAAGGATACCAATTAAAATAAAACAACACTTACCTGATGAGATGTCTATTCGGTTCTTCTTCACTTGGGTGACATTGATGTGGACACTGACTTTGCCCTCATTTATGTCGATCTCAACGTTCCCCAGGTCATCTGCAAAGTTGCTGAAGACAAGAAGTCCACTGGGGTTCCAGGTTCGGAAAAGGAAACTGACTGAAAACAGGTCCTGGCTTGGACGACCAGGAACCTCAAGGTAACTGGTTGCATTGAAAAAGACAGGCACTGTATGTGGCTCCACACAAGAAAAACTTAAATTTCCCTAAGTAAAACACAAGAAAAGAAGCAAAATCATAAGCAAAATGTAAGACTCCACTACATTCATAGCTGTCTCTAGAAAAGTGCTCTAGGTTTTATTAATCCTTGACTACTGTGATTGCTGAAAGTTACATGTAGAAATATGCTATTACTATTATTATTGTTATTGTTGCTATTACAGTGTTGCTGCTGATGTTTCTGGTTTCTTTCTAGCAAGGGCCTCCCTGCATTTTGTTCTGAACAAGTACACAATAAGAGGCAGTCTTTGCCCTATACATTTAAAGTCTAACTAAGATAAAGATTAGATAAAAGCAGTAAAATTCCAAATTCAAATATGAAGAAATTAATCACAGAAAAACTCCAGCTTGTTTGTGACCACCAAAGATACCTACAACACAACAGTAATTCATCCTTTTATAAAAATGAAATACAGCTTTCCAAATACCATTATATCAGTGTGTCAATCAATACAGTACATGAAGTTGTGAAAGGACATATAATACCTCATGAAAAGCCAGCCTGTGTTTTCTACTAGATAATACTAGATAAGCTAATACTTCATTTCATTAAACAGAAGGAGTTGGAGTACATGATCTGGAGTACATGATCATGATCAATGCCTAATGTTTGTAGCAACTCAATAATTTTCTCTGTGAAAGAAACTGCAGTTTTCACACTGTAAAATTCTACTCTTCAGGACACTGACAAAAATTCAGTTAACTTTATTGATTGCAAGGCTTTAAAATAGCCTACCTATAAAGGCCAGTAGAGATAGTATCAACTACATTACCAGGTTGGCAGCCTCCATCATCAATTAAGAAACACTGATGTTTGCAATAATAGGGAACTAGAGATTTCTTCATACTGATCTCCTAAATGATTCACTCCTACCTTCATCATAAAACCTCAGCATTACAAACCATGTTCACATACACCTGTACTTCACGGCTAACAGAAAATAGCCAAAAAATTAGGAAAATAATCAGGTAAAACAAGTATAGGAAACTTTTAAATTGCAGTGTGATGAACAAAAGTACAACTATTGTCTCAGTAAAGGCAAAGGGGCTCCGCTTAACTCCTTTGCTGCTAAAGTGCTTGGCTATTCTGAGTGGGGTTTTTTGCTTAAAATATGCCTAGAGATTGTAAGTTTTCAGTCCACTAACCATCAAATCCAAATAGTTAAATCATTTGTTTGACTAGTTTATAGAAATCTCAGTATTTCCAAGTGTGTTACAGAGTATTTATGTTTAAGCCACAGATTTTAAATACAGATAAAAAATAAGCTGTGACTAAAATACCTTTGCTAACATCCTATGGTCACAACTACAGTCACAACTTCTGCTACACAGTCCTGTGGAAACACAGAAGGCAACAGCAATTCGGAAGAGCTGACAACTCACAGTTCACTTAGATTCCAATTAAGTAATGCTCAGAAGGCATTTTATTAGACATTTTTAAGAGTTTCTTTTTCTGCCTTGTTACCAAGAGGAACTAACAATTGCCTTGTAACAAGGTGGCTTTCATATCCAACTGACACTCTCCTGTCATCCAGATGCTTTGGGTACTTGCATGTATAACGCCTATAAATGTTAATGGCACTAAATGCATTCAAATCTTTTTTCACACCATCACCAGTCTAACTGCATAAAAGGTTTCTTGAGGAAGTTAAGATATAATTCTCATTTCTTTGCTAGTTATTATTATTGTCCCTACTGAGCTAGTCATTAATCTGGATTATCAATTCCCTCTTTGACTGTGAAGTACAACCCATCTGATATAGTTTGCTCAGTAGGTCAAAGTCAAGAGTTAGAACTAATCTGTAGCTTGTCTCTATAAAGACATGCCCATTTTTCAAAGAGAAATAGATCCTTTTCCATAGATTCAAAGCTTCTTGCTCAATCGTTCTCTGGGCAAAGACATCTCATAGTCAAAAATATACTATGCATTTATACTGAAAATAATGGTCTTAACAGGGAATTTTTCTTACTACATTGAAAGGGAAATGGTAAAAATACCTTAATTTGGATCTCTTGAGCTTTGTATAATGATCTTTAATCTGTCCTTAAAATTAGCTTCATGTTTACTTCTGATAAACCAATTTTGTCTACCCACAATCAGATATTACCCCTTGTGGAACTACTACTGGGTCTTAAATCCTTTCCCAATTAATAGAGCTACTAGTTGGATACATTGCTTCCAAATGACAAGTAATGAGTTTGTTATGACTGCAATGCCTGTTAAATAAGGCTCATACCTTACAGGCAATGCATGCTAATGTTTATCATGCTATTTCAGTACTTCTCTCAAAATACCTTATTATTCATCTGTAAGCTTAACATGAAGTTCACTCAATATAAATAATTTTATGAAAAGAGTCATCTTCACTTTGTATATGAATGAATTTAGTAATACAGAGCATAGGGGCTGCAGAACCGGGAGAAGCATACACCTAGTGGACACAAAGATGAAGGGTAGCAAATATGATTCTCCTTACCAGTTTTCAGTTACAGGCTTTAGAAATGTAGTATCTGTTCCATAGAAACTAAATCAGATCAGTATTCACACTGCTTGCCCTTAATATACCTCTTGATGGGTTTGATAAAGTGACTAGATTCCTAAACTCAGATTTCTCTGGGCTACTTCTCGTTAGCTGCATATTCTAGCCTTTTCTCACTAGTTACGTAAGGGTTAATATTCTTCAGTTATGCAAGATAATGAAATTCCTACAAGGCTTATTATATTTTAGTAGAAAACACAGAAAAGATAGACTGGAAGATTGTTTACAAGCACGTTTCCTGTTTCCGCCTTCATCCTGAGTCAAGCTCTACACAATAGTGAGCACCTACTGTGCTAGTTAGTCACTGCCAACTCTTATTTGCAACTTGGTTCGGAAGAAAAGCAGACCCTTTCATTCTCCCTCTTGCCTGTTCTTTTCCCCTGACTCTCCCTTTTGGGCATCTTTATAATTATCTTCTATGAAAACAGATCAGGCTCCACTAATAAGAGCAATAACTGCTCATGATCATTCACCTGACTCATTCTCCCCAGTAAGCCATTGCCATCTTATCATTAACAAAGGATTGCAAATTTTTCCACCTTATTTTTACCTTCGATAAGAAATACACTATTAAAATCAGTGACGGACTTTCTTTAAGTTTAAAGTACTTTAAATTGTCTTTACATCCTTACTCGTCAGTAAAGAGATGCCTGGTGGTGCTTTTTTTGCTCATATACCTATGCATATGAGACCTAAAAAAATCAAGATTATCATCTTATTATCATTTCTGATTCTTCTGGGCCTCCTCATTCTGTAAAATTAACTTGTCAAGTCCCTTTCACTATGTGATTTCTGAAATTCAACTACCTCTATTTAAGAACAGTTTTTCTTCTGCTGAACATCTCTTTAACATCCTTCTTCCCTCTGTTTTTTTCCCCAACTTATGATACTTCTCATCACCACACTGATTACTCTGCTTGTTCTACATCATTACATGTGTCTGTCTTGCCTCTTCATATAATACATATAATTTAAGGCAGGGTGTGCCTACTCTTGTGGATTTGTACAGTATCTCCTACAATGGATCTCTGATCTTTGCTGGATTGCTTAAGTGCCATCATCATAAACATGATTAACAACAGTGTTCTCAATCGAGTCTATTTTTCATGGTAAATCGGACTAAAAACTAGGAGAAAGAAAAACCTTTTGCAAGAAACATAAAAATCCATGTTGATTTATGTTAGAGTAAAATTGATTTTGCTTTTGAAGAGCTGAAGCAATTTAAGTAATTTTACTGAAAACAAAGCTCACTTCTATTTTTATAGCCATTCTCAGAATTGGAAATCAACAGCACCATCAAATTAAACTAGTATGCCATAGTCTCCTGATGTAGCACTACCACTGCTGAAGCTTCTTATGTGGATTTCACTTTCATGTTACAGGTAACAATTTTAAAAAACAAATAGAGAAACAAGCAAATAAAACCCACAGATTATCTGGTATAGAATTTGCAGTCCTGCTAGCTATGTCACACTTGTGAAAGGACAAGATGTGCACTACAGAAACCTCTTAAGCAGCTCTTCTGCTCAGAAAGAGGTTTAAAAAATATGCTCTACCAACTTGCAGTGGGCTCAACTGTGTGAAATGGAAAGACTGCTTCTGTACAAAGATCCTTGAAAATCATGGTTACTCTACAAGCTTAAAATGCACTGCAGACAGGAAATTATAGGCAATTTTGGAAAGAAATAAGCCAAAGATTCTGGAGTTCATGCAACTGGGTCAAAAAATTCTAAAAGTAGAGTCTTCCTCCATGGCACATGTACCATGCTCTTTGCCTTTGAGAACATTGATGAAACTGATGTACAGAAAAAGTTCTACCTACCAGGCTGTATGATTGAGCTTGTACAGCAAACACCACATACTCAAAATTATCCTTCGTGTTACCTTGACCACTTAGCCATATTGTTCATATGTAATAGTATTTACAGTAATACTTCAGTATTACTATGTATTGTAATTATTCAGTATATACAATATGCATAGCAATATGTCAGTATCACTACCCAAGAAGTAAGCAAATAATAATCCTTTGCACTTCATCATTGCTGCATGTGTAGCTCCTTACTCTATTATGTAAAGAGAATAGCAATAGTGGAGCCATACATACAGTTATCAGCAGTTTGTGAATGCTGTACGCTTGTACAGGAGAAAGTCTTGAACAACTTATTCAGATTGTCCCAAATTCATGGCAGTAATACACTTAATTCTTATCCACATTGCCTTCGTGAGCAGGCAAGCAATTTTAGGAACATTTAGAGCCTTAAAAATACAGTAATTAAAGTACTTTCTTTCTCAATCACTCTGCCCGTAAATTCACAAGTTTGAACATGAAAGTAACTATGAATGCTTAAGCAAAAGATAGAATAAAATGCTAATAAGCTCTATAATGTTAATAAGCTAAATAATGATTTTCAAGTCTAATGTATTGAGGCTTTTCAGAGCCATCAGAAAGGCCTGCAGAATGACTGCTGCATCCAGTAATCCAACTAGCTCTGCAGGGATGGAAGATACCAGAGTTTAAAGCCACAAGAAAGCTGCAATTGACTTAATAACAAAGCTTGTCTGCGTTGGTTTTTGGACTATTATAATTTGAGAGGAAAGGAAAGAAGTACTTATTGGTTCAGCTTATTTTCTTTCACAAAGTAATTATCTGATACTGAGAGTTAATTTTGGAAGGATGAAATGGGACCCAAGAAATAAAATGTTCAGATATAATAACAAAAAAGAAGTCACAAATGTACATACATTGAGATGTGATAAAATTTGGTTTGTGTTCTATATCATTACAGTATACCAGAAGGATACCAGCTACACAACTCACAAACCTTCTAGTCTCTTCTGATGGAGAAGCAGAAGTGTAGATGACCATTAAATGATGCCCTTACCACATTAGAAGGTTCTAATTTCTTCCTTTTGGCAAGGTCAGTGATATTATTGCCATTGTAGTTGATGCTCTCCATGCAGCCTTTGAAATTTTTCCTACTGTTAGAACTTGGTTTCCCAGAAAAAGGCATGCCTCCAAAGGTTATCTATAAATGAAACAGAAAATAGCAGATAGTTACTGGAGGGCAAAGACTTTTACACAAATTTGCTGTAGATGTATTTGCTTTCTTTGAACACTTAAACACGAATGAGAGCTGGCAATACTGCTTGCAGAAAAAGGAAGTATCAAATAAACACTTCTGCAAAAGCAGGAAAAATCTGTAATGAATTTCTGACTGCAAACATTTATGGTAGTAAACCCCAATTATTATTACAATTGTCCAAACAGACATCACAGTTATTCATATATCAACTGGTCTTCTGATTGCTACTGAACAACATGCATTTCGAACAAAGAACTTGGAATAAATGTCCATTCCAGTATTTTTCTGGACAAGAATAATCATGAAATTAGCTGGATAATCAAATTCAAATCATTCACTCAGTTCTAACTGTGTGCCAGAGCTCAGACTACAGCACTGCAGCAGTGGGCTCCAATACCATTCAGTTCCTTTAAAGCTTACTTCAGCCAGCAGCATTTTACAGAATCACATAGCTAAAAATGCTATTCTGTGATAGACAGAAGCACTTTCCACTACTGAGAACGTGCTTTTATGATGTAGTTATAGTCACTGAGGAGATACCACATGACTTTAGTAGGCCAAATGAGCTCCATGGAGATGAAGACAACCACTGCAAAGTCTCAGCCATCAAAGTCAAAAAGGGACCGTTTTTCTCTTAATGCTGAATTTCATTACCCTAAACTACTGTTATCCAGAATTGCTACTGCTAAAGAATGAAGAAAACCAAGTGGTTTACTAACTAAAAATGTTCACCCCATGAAGTCTCTCCCTGTCACTCCATAGAGACTATATAGGTCTCTACTACATTAGGGTCTTTTCTGAAATGTTTGGAAGCGAATAAATGCTACGTGCTTTCATAAATATTTTGCAGCCCAAATGTGAAGAATAAGGGACTCATGAGATTAATCCCCGCAATCTATGTTAAATATTTATGTCCAATAGATGATACCATAAATAGTAATGACACCTAGTCTTCTTGTCCCACAGATGCTCACAAAAAAATATCTATTTATAATCTGCTGCTGACATTTGGCAGAACCAAGCTTTTAAATAGTGTTCATTGTTAATTCCATTTGTTATTACTGAGAGCAGGAAAACACAGCTCTAGGGACCATTTTCCATTTTAAAAGCATGTAAGATATCACTTTCTATCCCAAAGAGGAGGTTTTGACATGGCATATAAAAAGAGCTAAAGCTATACAGCTGAAAACCTGAATCTTCATGAAGAGCACATACCAGCCACGTGAAAGCATTTTGCAGGACACATCCTCAGGTATCATGAAGTGACATGACTTGACTTCAGAGAAAGCACAGCACTTCACATGAACTGGAAAATGTGACTGTGATATTTTGATGCCTGTTAAACCATTAGTGTTAATTCTTTTTCATGTTGTAGTCATGTGTTTAGCCAAGAGAAAAAGGAAGGGTAAGCACTCTGAAGAAAAGGACTGAAACTGCAAAAACTACGAACTATAACATTAAGAGGGGCTCATGAGGATTTTCTTTTTTGATCCTGAAATGCAAACAGAACTGATGTTTATTCCTTTTTTTTGTGCTTGCTTAGCATTTCTGAATGTAACCTAGAAACTTTTTTTGACAAAAAATTATTACTCTTTCAGATTTATCCACCATGATGATTTTACCACAAGGGGAACACACTGAAATTTCATCTGCGGTAATAAACTCCAAAACCAGTAAGATAATTGTGAGGAAAGGAATGAGAACAGGTGAAGGCTCCTGCATTTGGATGAACCATGGAAACATGTATCCACACCCATTCAAGTAAATTCCATTAGAGATTGAAATGCATCTTTGAGAAATGCCAGCAAGGCCTCTAATGTCAGAGAAGAGAGGAAGGTGAATCACCTGGATCCTACTCTTACTGGGTGTAAATATAATGTATGCAGTATATTAATCATGTAAACATGCTACATACGTTTGTGTGTATACACATACACACACACATATATATAAGTGTGTGCATGTGCGTGTGCATATATATATGGGGGTATATCTATATTTAAATTGCCCAACCCTAGCTTATGATATTCAGCCTAACTTTTCTGTAGTTCACTCCTTGAAAATCTATAATAAAATCTATTTATCTGAGTCTTTGGAAGCCTGATTCAGATCTTCAGTGCTCAATAAGTAACAGAAGTACAGGTAAATTTGCTCATTATTTTATCATTATAATGCTACCAAAGAAGACATTCATGAAGATTTGTTGGAATATAAGTAAAATGATTCATTTAAAATAATAGGTTTTCTAAACATTCAATTCAACATTATATTCTTGATCAAAAGATCATAAACCTATCAATATGCAAGTTAATTTTGATGCCCTCTCCCTGTTTAAAAAGTTGCAAGGACATAAATACATGTATTTGGCTCACTAGAAACAGTAAAGAAAATCATTAAACAAAGTTTGCAATAAGCAACATGCTGAAGTTTGAATAACAATTTAGGGGAACCAAACAAGTTCACAATAGCAGGAGAGTGTAATCAAACAACAAATCCACGTTGCATTTCTACCAACACTCGTGTGTATTAACCTGACTGATTAAACAAACGTTTTCATAGAACTTGCATAACACGTTACTGCTTCTTTATTAAAAGAAGTTATTGATGACTTATTTGTGAAAATGCAAGGAAGTACCTACCTAGGAAAGATCAGGATCCATATAAGTAAAAAGGTTCTCGTCTGCTTGCTTTGCTAAATATAAATACTATTTGTCACCACAGAATGAGATTTTTAGATTCAAGTGAAAAACTATCACCTGAATGGAACAACAGATGTATGATGTTTCTTTAATTTAGCTCCCACTTATAGCAGCTGCTCTTACAGCTAAGCCTGCTGAATAACATAGATCTCTCATTTTAAGACAAACAGCTGAGATGACTTTTCCACCAGATGGAACCTGGTAAACTAATGAAGAGAAACTTAATTTACACTTAAAAGAGAACAGAGCTGAAAAGAATATTTCAGGAAATGTTAGCAAAAAAATAATAAAAAATAAATGTACAAAAAAGGTCCCAAACCATTTTAAATTATATTAATTTCTTTTATTATTGGTTTAATTTTTATAAAGCCAGTTGAATGAAAACAAGATCCACTGTCTACCTCATAATCCAGGTCCAAGTAATCAAATTCTCCATTGGTTCTGAAGTGCTGCATGTGTCTGTCAAGGGTGAGATTGATGTTTCTCCCGTGGCGCTCTATGATGATGGAGTGCCAGTGGTGATCATCCAAGAGGCTGCCTGTCATCACAGACGTGTGGCCATAAATAGAGCCAAGCTGATTGCTGCCTAAGATGGGAATAGAAACAACAGCAATTCTCACCTCATCCCAGTCAACCAAACATCTTCCTCTTGTTCTGTCAATATTTCACCTGAATCATATCAGATGCACAATAAGCTGGAGAAAGTCAGTCCACTATGAAGCTGAGATCTGCCCAGTGGAGAGTTGCTGCCATAAATACAAACAACTAGACCAGACACAGCGGATATCTGATCAGTGAGCTGTAATGAACAGTTATCTGTAACAGTAATTTCATGGAGATGAACCAGAGAACCAGTACCAACTTTGCAGTCACAAAGATGTTTTCATCTAGGGGATTTCTGCGTTTTCACCCCTATACTACAGCAACAAAAAGTTGCCACCTCTGGGCCAGGTCCTGAAATCCCCTGGAACTGTACTGATCTATGACTTTTGAGGAAGATATGGTGCCTGATAACAGACTTTGTTATAACAGCCTTTTCAGCTTAAATTCTACACTTCATAGGCCCTGCCCGTATAGCTGCATCAGTGTGTGTACAGGAAAAGCCTTAGCATAGACTGAACAGGAACAAAAACTGCCTTCTGCTAACATAGTTTACTTCAGCCCTTCCTCCTGCAGCAACCTTCCTATTCTGGAAATCAGACTACTGGCAAGAATACAGTTTGGGAGTTCTCTGCTGTGTTTTCCGGGGGGTTTGCCAGTGCAGCTGTGCAAGTGAGAGATCACATCTCTTTGCAATCTGACTGACTAAGCCAGTGAAGACTGAGAGCATGCATCTCAGCTGAAGCAGCAAATGACTAATACAGCAGTAAGTTAAAAAAATTGGTGCATTGACCAATAACTCAGTACAAACTTCCATGTTCTGAATACAAGAGGACCTAAGGCGTTTCTGGAGCTGAGAATTTCCTGCCATCAAGCATGCCTGCAACTCAGGCATTAAGGTTTGTGCACGTTGATAACACATTCTGGGAAATCACACTTCCATAGCTTAAGACATTACTCCCCTACAAATGGCCACACTGCCTTTTTGCTGAAGGCCACTGCTTTTTCAATAGCTGTTGGTTAAAAACTACATAAAGAAATCAAGCCATGCATGAGCCTTAATTTCTTCTATTCAAAGTCAAACCCAGGGCAAAGTGAAACCTAAACCCAAGCCTGTCTTCCCATTCCTCCTCTGCCTCCATCCCCCATGTTTGAAACTATGCCTCTGGATTTCACCATGCAAAATGAACACCTTTGTCCACTGACTGCTGCAAACACAACACATCCTCAGGAAGAGGAAGAATAACACCACAAACCATTACTTTTATTACTTTTGTCTACTAAGTGTGTGTCACAGGCCCGTTCTGATGTATATGCCTAATGATTTAGGATCATCTTGACCAAGCACATATATGTAAGTTAAAATAGCTTATAAAGACAGACAAGATTATGGAGAAATTGGAAATGAATGAGTTACTATTGCAATTAAAATTGTTAAAAATAGCTAAATGCTATAGGAAGATGTGCTTTCCTCTCATCTGCTCACACTGATCTTTTGAAGAAGAACAGGAGAAAATGCTAGTGGAAATAATTACTATTCAATGTAAGTAACAAACAGAATAATTTACTCTTCACATGTCTGTAAGAGAACTAAGGAAAGCTTCATGGAACCTTTTTCTAAAACTCTCTTCTTCAAAATTAAAAAAAAGCCCAAACCAAACCGAGACTAGATAAATGTGGGTTTCTTCATAATAAATGTACTTTGTAAGTACAGTCACTCATGAGCCTGTAGTCTTTCACTGGGAGGGAAAAGGGGGCTGGAACTAATGTATACAGGATTTCATCACAGAATTGCCTGATAAATGGGTATGTCTTCCTTCTCAGTCCTCCTTCTCAGATTCTAGGGAGGCTGCTGAATCCCAACTCCACGAGGTCTGCTGCGGCACCCAGATTGATACTTTTTTGCTGCAAGGGTCCTAACAGTGACCTTCGTTTCCCTAGCACTGATGACAGTGTCCTTCTCTCACACAAAGCCATAGCTGAGAGCAAATGCAGTTCTAGCCTGGCTTTTTTTATTTGCTCCAAGTTTCTAACTACAGTATATTGCCAATCCTGTTTTTCTGTATGATCTTATTTTCATGGGAAAAAGGAAGGAGGAGAGCAAACAATCAAAAAAATCATATACAAAGGGACTGAGCATCATTTTCATCAAATTACCTAATTAAATGATGTGGCTTACCATATTACTGGGGGGGGGGGGGGGAAGGATGCAATTTTTAACATAAATTTTTTGTGGAAGAGTTAAAAATTACCCAAAGCT
>JASSUY010035858.1:4587-30670 GCA_032466535.1 Forpus xanthops
CCCCTTATTAAAATGCCTTAATTTCAACAGACAACTTTTCACACATTTACCCTTCTCATTAACTCTCCCATCCCACTGTGTTGGATGTCAGTACGCAGCTGTGCGGTGCTTAGCTGCTGACTGGGATGAAACCACAACACCAACATATCCTTCAGGCACTTTCATTTAAAACCCTATCAGAAAGAAGTGCCAAAATAAATTCTGGACGGTAAAAAGAGAAAGTTTTAAAGGTTTTTTTTTTTTTTTCCTCGGGGGAAAAATTGAAGTAGTCAGTATATGAATTGCCCATTGCCATCTGCGTTAGCTTAAGGCTTTCACAAGACACAGGGTTTGAAAGGTTGTTTATCTCAAGTTGCTAAACTTTTTAACAAACATTTTACCTCCTTATTACTGACTCAAATGCAGCCCAAAATTGTACTGAGTAGAAGCTGTCACCATCTGACACCTCTTCAATCAAGCTTCTTTTAATCGTCATCTTCATCTCTGTCACTGGATCTCATTCTCTTTATATTTCCATCATACATACTACAAACTGAAAAATATGTTCACCTTGTGTTCCTTACTGAAATATTTGGAATTTTTCATTCTGATTTTCAGACGGAAGGACAACAGCCTACTTCAGCTTAGCGATTAGAGTGGGTTTGCTTTGATATTGGGATAAAACCACTGCAAACTGAAATGACAATTAGCTTGAAATAATTTTGTTTCAGTACAACATACATGTTTATAACTAGAAATGCTTTTTGATTCCTCAGCCCTTGTCAATTAATATCAACTTTGTGGAATTAATGTTTGGTTTTATGCAGAAAATAAATTAATTTTTACTTCTCTATTGGAATACTATGTTTTTCTACTTGGTAGCACATTTGTAGTCTATTATACTTCTCCATTTTTCTCTATAGCAACTTTTTACACATGCTAAAAAGCAGACATCCTTTACATAGTGTGTAAGTACCATAAGGTCTTCACTGGAGACACCATGGATGCAATTACATTGCTAAATCAGAGTTAGACAATGTAATCGCTTCGTTCAACTACGTTGCTTCGAGGCTGCTCACACTACATGCGTGTTGCCCTTGCTCTCCTCGTGGTTTTCCAATTGCAGCTCACTTATCTTGGGAATATCAGGCATTTTGGAGTATCTCAAATTATAGCAGCTGTGTGCCTAGAAACTGAGCGTGACCAAAAATATCTCTATACAGGCTGTAATGGAGGCTGACTTACGTAGCTCACATATACATGTCTACATGAGGTAGGTGTGAAGCCACATATCAGTATGATCTGGATCCTACCTTAAATGCAGCCATAGCACAAGCAAAAAATGCTTGCTTATTTTGACATAGACTTCATGTCATTAAAAAAAAAAATCTGAATTTTTTCAGTTAAAAATGCAATTTGTTAATTTATATGCCAAATAATTTTTTTTCAGATTTATTTTGTTTTAAGTTTTCTTCTTAGAAAAAAAAAAAAAAACAAAAAACAAAAAAACAAAAAACAAAAACAACTCTTTTTTTTTTTTTTTCTGGAAAGCTCTGTGGAGTTGAGGTTTTAATTTTATTGTCTACAGATTAAAATCCCTCACAAAAGAATCAGAGTGGCAGGGCAGGGAAGTTTTCTTTCACTGGAAGACTTTGTGAGCATAACTTGAGACTGAAAATCAAGGTCTGTTCTTTCAGCCAAATTCATCATTGTCCGGGGTTCAGCAGCAGCAGTAATTTTTTTTCTCCTTTGCAGTAGCTGGGACAGTGCTGTGTTTCCAACTTTCTGCCTGAGAACAGCACTGTTAACACCAGTGTTTATAGTTATGGCTTAGAATGTTTTGGTTTGACCAAAGACTCTCTGAGTCTCTATCTGCCAGGGAGGAGGGGAAGCTGAAACAGGGTACCTGACCCAAGCTGACCAAAGAGGCATTCCATAACATAGTACGTCATGCCCAGGATGTAAAACTGGGGGAAGGAACATGGAACAGTTCAGCTCACAGCTTGGTTGTCGAGTGGTGAGCAGTTGTGTCCTCTTCCCTTGTATTTTCCTTGATCATTGTTGTTATTGGTGGTAGCAGCACAGCAGTGATTTGTGTTATACCTTAGTTACTGGACTGTTCTTATCTCAACCTACAGGAGTTACATTCTTTCAATTCTTCTCCCCATTCCCCCCCCCCCTCCACACACACACCTGAAGTGGGGGAGAAGGAGGTGGGAGGAGTGAGTGGGTGGGCAGACTGATTTACCGCTTAAACCACGACAATCATTGCAAGCAATTAAGAATTTGAATAATCACGTTGTGTTTCAGGAAAGCCAGTGCTTCTTTGTTTCCCCTAATATATAGGCATATTCGTTGTCATATGATTTCTATATCTTTCTATAACTGGGGACAGAATTTTGCCTTTGCTTGCTGGTAATATCTGGCTTATTGTTTCAAATTACATTGTCTTCAGAAAGCTGAAAAAAATAATAATAATCAAAACAGTAATATTTATATTAATAATAAATGTGCCATCATCAATGATAATAAAGATAAATAATGTTTCTACTGCTTAAGTTGATGTTAAATTTACTCAGAACAACCAAGAAGTAAACATGTGGAGGAGGGCAATTAAATTTCTCCATATTTTTCCCCTTATACTGGAAAAAAATAGAAGATCCTGCTGCAGACTTGTACTTTGACAATTTGCTAGGGCAGTAGTACAGACAATAATCTCCTGCCAAGAAAGAAATGAGGCAAGAGGATTCTAAAAATTCTTAGAATTTATTTTGTTTAAAAGCATAATCTAATCTAAATTTGATACCTAAAGCCTTATGTCTTACATTTTGCAATCAGGTTCTCCAATCAGACAAGGATGTATTATATTCCAAAAATTAGATTTTTAGAAGACTAAAAAATTCCAATATGATATTCAGATTACACTAGCATATTTCTTGAAACATCTTCAATGCCTTTTTACTCTGGACATTCCCTAATACAAGCATATATATACACACATATATATATGCATACATATATATATCATGCACCAAAATCTGATAACACTTATTTTCTCATGAAAATAAGGATGTTTATTGTTGCAAAGCACTATGTTGACGTCTGGGCTTCAAATAAAGGATAAGAATCTGAGACTTATTTCCCACATTTTGTAAGAGTGTTACAAATGCAATTACAACCCACAAGGTAGCTTTGGTGATTTCTGTGTATGTGATAACAATTTATGTCATTGATCAATATTTTCATCTTGTCCATCTTTTCTGGGTAGCACCAGATACTGAGCAGCACTTTCCATGAGCAAGGCAAACCATTGCAATGGCTATTCTTAAACTTGTAATTTCTAGTTTGGTGCTTGAGTGACTTCACACTTAATTAAGTCTTACTGCTTGTAGGTCTGTGTCAGCACTCCAGTAGCTTTGTGAATGCTATCTAGCAGCAACAACAAACACTGCCAGGAGCTGTGACAAGTCAAGCTATATTTCTGTAAGTAGCTCTGGCTCTTAATTCATAGATTTAGGGACTCTACAGATCTCCATCAATCTAAATAAAAACATATGTACATTTTTTGCCCCTTTATGGTTTTCCTATACTGTCCTACTTACACTGTTCTAGATAATCTCTGCAGTGCTTCTTTCGACCTTCAAAGGAGAAAGCAGGGTACCAGGTATTCCTACATTCTGAAGAGAAAATGGTGCTATCTCTAATTGTGTTCATAGTAAAAAAGGTCAATGGTTGAGAAATTTATTTTTAAAAGCATTGAGTATCACATCCTAATACAGTTAATATCTTTGGTTGTTTCTAGGCCGCTGTTTGCAGGAAACATCAAGATTTTGTGTATGTCTTTATCTAATTAAAAGGCATCATAGTTTATTGATATGGAATTGGACACTTCCTCCAGTATTAATCAATTATTTTTTGGTTTTATTCCTCTTTTATTCTTCATGCACAATATGTGAAGATTTATGTAAATATGTAACTTATCTCATGCCACTTTTTTACTGTGACAAGGTGAAAAATGACTTTTGCTATATTTGGTTCAGTTTTCATGCTTGATGGATTGGGTTTTTGTAACAGAAGCTATATCTAGCTTTGACCTTCTCAAGGCAAAAGAGTCGGACTTTTGACCTTGAGAATGATTTTCAGTATAAGAAAACCTTTATACAACTAACAGAATTAGGGTTTTGGCAGAAAGCTTTCAAATAATATAATAGTTGATTGGTGAGGAAAAGAAATAAAAACTACTGCAATGATCAGACCATAAATAAAAATTCAGGCCTCAGAGATGAGTTTTCAGAACAGAAGAATAGTGTTAAATGGAAATAATTTTTAATATTTTGCATAATATGAGAAAAGAAATGGAATAAAAACACATTCTGAAATCAGCACCAGAGAAATACAGCCAAATGTAGAGACAGTGGTAAAGGGGATTCCCACTACAAAAATACTGAAAATATCCATTCAAAAATTTCAGGATTAAAAAAACAGATACAAATTCAAAGTCAAGCACATTTAGTTACAAATAAATATTATCTTGTTTGATCACATTTCAAATTTAGAAATTATCTTACAAAAAAGAAGTAACTAGAGGGCCTAGGGAACTACATAGTAGAAAATGTTGCTGTTATGCTAATTCTTTTTTTTTATGTAAATGAATGGAAAACAAAGAAGAAGGACAGGACATTTTATTAATTATTTACCTTTCGTAGCCTGTGAGCTGCAGAGGTTTTTGTAAGCATTTTCTGGTTCATATCCAATCTGTAAAGATGCAGACCATATGCCATTGGTTTCTTTTTCTTTTCTTTCTTGACATTCCTTTAAATCCCTGATGAAACACTAAAAACAATGAAGCAAAATGACTATCCAAAGAGAAAGAAGTTCTCTCAACTAGCTGCAAAATAAGAACCAAAATACTGTTAACAACAGCAATGATTGGAAAAGCCCCATGAGAAATTCGCAATGTTCTTCCTTAGAGGTGATAGCACTATCAAGGCACCTTCTAAACTATATTAATTAGAAAAAGCTTGAATCGTTTTCACAGAAGATTGCTAATAACAGGGAAAATGAGGAATAGTGTTATCTGTGATAATAATCAAAAATATTACAGAAAGGCAAAGGTTATTTTGTTTGTTTTGATTAAAATAATATTCTAAGAAGGCCTTGATATCTGCATTTTATCTTTTTTAAAAGGGAGAAAAAAAGTGTCAGAATGTCTGGCTGGGATTCAGTGATCCCATAGAGGTGCCTTGTTTGTGTCCTACTTGATGTCAGTCAGTTTCACTGATGTGCTGTGAACAGAAATGAGTTATCTATACCATAGTTCAGTATGATTTATAATCACCCTATAAAGCTGCTTTAATCATCCCATTGTTAAATGTGTAATCACTATCTGCTGAGAAAACAGACTTCATGTAATTCATCTTGTCTTTCCCCTATCATGCTGACTGCTAGTCAATCGAAGAGTATTCTTATTCCTAAACTCTAACTATACTTTCTTTTTCTCTGTATTAGAAAAATAATTTACACATTTCCAATGCTTAAAATAATTAATTAAGTAAACCCTTGATCAATATGTAAATATTGCTTATTTTGAGCCTGATCTAGAGCTAATGTCTATGCCATTCTGTTTTTTGTTTTTTTGTTTTTTTTTTTTTTTGTTAGTTTGTTGCTTTTATTTTTGCTGCTTTGGCTTTTTTTTACTTCTGGTGTTGCGTTTTTTTGGTTTTTTTTTTTTTTTTTTTTCCTTTGGAGATACTTTTAATGCAAAGAATGGTATTAGAATAATAACAGTGGTAGAAGGTAAAATTGCCTTATAATGGTGATCTAGTTTATTTTCTTACCTATTTGGTAATAGGGTATATTGTCTTCCTTAAAATATATGCACTTCTGGAACTGCAGTGAAATCATAAGAGAGGTGAAACTTACGTGCACAGAAAAAGCCCATTATTCATAATATTTTAAAGCTGAATAATATTTGCATTACGTACTATCTGAACTTTGGAATTAGGGAAAAGTAAAAAGCAAAGTAAACCAACTTTAAAATATAACTATTTTTCTTTGTTTTGAAAACTTTTTTTTTTTTCTGGCTTTGGTTAGATCTTATTAGAGTGGAAAATACAGCCGTGGAAGTTCATCAAAAACTGATTTGTGTAATTAGAAGTAAAATGCTGGAAAAGAAACTACTTTTTTTCTTGTTTTGATGTTGAATTGTCTCTGTTTGAAAATATTGGATAGTCTCTTGGCTTTCTAAAAACATATTTCTTCTATATTTGCAATTTCTACCATTATATGACTTAAATGATATATAATAATATTTTGTGCAGCAGGGAAAACACAGTAATACTTCATCAAATATTCAGTTAACTTGAAATTCATAGAATCATAGAATGGTTTGGGTTGAAGGGGCTTTAAATCAGATCATCTACTCTACCTCCCGTGTCATGGGCAGGGACACCTTCCACTCGACCAGGTTGCTCAAAGCCCCATCCAACCTGGTCATGAACACTTCCAGAGATGAGGCAACCATAATTTTCGTAGGCAACCTGTTCCAGTGCTTCACCACCCTCAAAGTAAAGAATCAAAGAACTCTCATGTAAAACTCTCATGTAAAACATAAAATTAATGCTACAGTACATTCAGAACTATAATTCTGGTGAAGTAACATGGAGTGCAGACAAATGCAGGTCAGTACTGAACTGAACTAAACCTATTTAAAGCAGTTCAGAAAAAAAAAAAAAAAATATTTTTCGTATTAGCCTAAGCAGGAATTAAAATGTTATTTTAGTAATTCCATTGGATATTCTTTTTTAATAATACTAGTAATAATGATGATACTACTAATAATAGTAATAATAATAATTAGTATTAGTATTATTAAGGGATAAAATATTTATAAATAAGAATTAGATATGTATTATGTATAAATATAAGAATATTTATAAATAATGGACAAAATCTGAACAGTCCAGAAATTTTTAAAATTGTTAATTTTTTTTTTTAAATGAACAAAATAAAAAAAAAGAGCAATTGCAAATGGGACAGGTACTTGCTCTTTCTTCTATTTACTGAATGCTTCACAATGCAGTCATTAAGGAGACAAATAGTAGCAAGTACAGAAGTCATGTAACAGCCCCGGAATACAACTACAGAGGACAGACAGGGAAACAATGCAGCACTTTAAATAGACACGTGTTACACACATACCACAGATTTAGTAAGCTTTAAGTAGTGTCTCACATTACCTTGGTGATAGATAAAGGCAAAAGTGAAATCATCTTAGTCAAAGCGCAGTACTACTGGCAAGGTTCTGTCTTCGATGGCTGAAGAATACCTTGGTGGTCTGTTCTCTCTGTTTTTCCTTGCTCTTGCTCTCCCTCTGTCTTCCAGCAGAGATTTTTATCCTGACATTGTTGCTACACATAGCTGATTGTCAGTTCTCTTTAGCCACCTTATATGCTTCACTTCTTGCACTAATCAGTATGTTCATTTCTGTTAATGCTTCATCTGATAATTTTGAGTAGCTGTTCTATGTTACGTAGTACTTTGATGCAATGCTAGCATCCAATTCTGTTGGTAATAACTTCATGCTTATACATACATAATGAATATAGTAACTGCTGCTTTATTTATCTACTTAATAGTTTCATACACACATGATCAGTACAATTATTGTGATTACTGGTTATTCTTGGATTGTGGCACAGAAAGACAAAAGCAGTAGGAGAAAGGTGTAGCCTCAGACCATGTGAGAGTATTGTCTCCTTTGTCTTTCACTGGGTAACTATTCACTGTCTTTTCTTTGCTATGTGGGATAACATGGTGAGTAGCTGGTTATTCTGTAATTTCATTCACTTAATCAGTAGGAAATCATCTTAAAGAGAACAGTGTGAATCTGCATTAGTATGTAGTTTGGATTAGAAGTAAAATTCCTCAATTCCACTGTTTTCATCTTTATTAGACTCTTATACAACAAAAATACTCCATAAAGACAACTGTATACAGCAAGCAAGGATATCAAGATGTTCCTTTTTTAAACATGCAGGAATATAATTTCTTTCCAGCCTCTGTAAGGTTTACATTTTTATCACAATTTGTTTTATTTTTTACTACTGATAAGACTCTTGTCTGCAAAGAGTGCACAGAAGGCAAAATTTGCTCATTTCACATAGAGCCTGAATAAAGAGGTTGTGGTTTTTATGCTACAGTATTGTTGTACTTTGATCCCCTTTTTGATGAATCAAGGATTGGAGATTGATACATCATAACTTATACCAGTTCATGTCATCATCTATTTTAATATTAAAAACATGAGAGGGTTTCTGAAATGACTGCTGCTGAACCTAGGAGAAAATGGCATTAAGGTTCTTTCAGGTTTCAATCTACTTGGGGTGTACATAAAATTAATATAAATAAATTTTTAATATTTAAAAAAAAAAAAAAGCATTTTCAAAAACTCAAGAAAAAAAAACTATCACTTTTAGATTCCTTCCAGGTGAAGTTCTGCAGACATCTATTCCCACAAGCAACTTTAAAATCACTGACCCTCTTCCTGAGAGTAACCTATCTTCAAGTTCAGATAGAATCATAGAATAGTAGAATAGTTTGTGTTGGAAAGGACCTTAAGATTATTTATCTCCAACTCTCGAGCCATGGGCAGGGACACTTCACACTAGACCATATCACCCAAGGCTCTGTCCAACCTGGCCTTGAACACTGCCACAGATGGAGCATTTACCACTTCTTCAGGCAAAATAAGATAAGGGGCTACAGAAGCTATCCTTGGCTGTATTTTGTTGCTGGTGCCTGTTTCCAACATCAACAAAAAGAAAATCGAGCTTTATACTCTTCAGCACTCCACAGTCTCTATACACACTATATACCCAAGATCCCTATTAGCCAAGATGCTGTCAGGTAAATGAGTCTAGAAAGCATTGCTGAAATCAAATTAAGTAGGGGCCTGGGTATTTGTGTTGTCCCTCATCTCATAATAATTATTCCTTTATCTTTTGGAGATTCTAATATTTAATAGGGAATTAAGGAGGATGAAAGATAAAAAAGGTGACTAATGTCCCCTACACCTTATCCGTGCAGCCAGCCCTTTTCTCGAGAGGCCCATCTGATGTTCATAAATCCTAACTGACTGATGCCAATAATCTTTTACCCTTAATAATGCTGAATATCTTCTATACTTTATTAGAAGATAGAGTGCAATAGAGTGACTTCAGTGGGCACCTGGCAGCCAGCCAGGGTTAACCTGAGCCATATGATCAGTCTTTGTATTTTGAATACATACATCTGTTTTCCAGATGCATAAGATTAACAGAACATGCCAACGTGTTGCTAATGACAGAATCAATAACAAAAGCTGTGCACTTTTGATTAGAAATGATCTCACGATATCCATGATTATCCCCTCCCAAAAAATGTGCTGCATCTAGAATTCTTGTTAATGCTAGCTGTCTTCTTTCCTTGTGGATATGCAGGCTACTGTTGCTGAACTTTCCATTTGCTGGCATGTGTCTTCTACCTATTTTTCTGCCATCTGTTGTTTTTAATTCCAGTAACATGCTTGATTTATTTCCATTTGTTTTTCTTTTAATTCTTCCATAATTGAATTCATGCTTGATTTATCTGTTGCTTTATTTATGTCCTTCCCAACCAGTTAGATCCATGGAAATTCCAGGTATTTTTTTGTCAATAAGTATTTCCTGAACCCTTTTTTCTTAACACTAAGGTTGTTTCTTGACTACCCAGCTCTGGATTTTATATATATTTCAACACCACTGGTAATAGATAGCATGTGTAAAGATGAACTACTTTTCATAATTATTGATTCATCTTGGCTTCTGTACAGGTATTTGCCCAAATGTTGCTGAATGAAACATGCACTCCAAGTAAAAAAGAAGTTTAAAAAAATAAAAGATAAAGTGTGACTGTATGGCCTTTTGCTTGATATCTCAGAATTTAGGGCTATAAATGGAAATTGTAATTAATTTATAATTAATTATGTGCATTTAAAATTATATATAATGGTTTATATAGAATTAATAATATTCGAAATTGGACTCATTTACACAGTTTGAGACCAAGGAATCATGTTTAAAATTAATTAAAGAGTTAAGTGTTCAGGCATTTCATATCTAAGGAAATGTTCTAAATGGAGTTTTGGTAAGTGAATGAGATAGCATTGACTGAAGTACAAGAGCCGAAGCCCTCAGAAGCAGAAAGTAATTCTCCTGCACCTCATATGAGAACATGTATTTGTTGTTTTCATTTTTGTTGTTTTTTTTCTTTTGTCCTGAAGGAAGCGTTCTTTGATGTCCAGGGATCAGAAAATTTTTGGAAACAATAGGAGGTGTGAAAAAGGCAATGCTCTCTGCACACTCAGTTTAGGATTTGTGTACTTTTTGAGACATATGAGGACTCAGACTTGCTAGCACCTGAGGGTGACCTAAAGTACTGACTTCTGTCCTGTGAGAGACTTGGTTAAAACACTGATTCTGTGTTGCACACTGGAAGTACTCTAGGTGTCAGCATCTTTTAATTGACTTTATAAAGAATCTAACCAGCCATCTTGGGTATTTTGAGGCAAAGACTTAACTTTTAAGTATTATGTTTCTTTATTGCTTTGTTCTAAATACAACCCTACCAACTTATGATTGATAGTCAAAAGTTTCCCTTTATTTTACAAAGGAAATATTCAAGGACATTGGTATACACCAGCCAAAATTTAGCTGTGGGGTAGACATACAGAAATGTTGTTTACATTCAGAATATATTACCAAGGCCTGCATGCGTGGTTAAAGACTATTTAAACTTTCTTTGATACATGTTAGAATCTAATCCATATAGAATAAGAAAACTAGTACAGGCCAATAAAGCAGTAAAAATTATTTCTCTAATTATATCATCCTAGTTAAAAAGAAACACAGACAACTAGAAATATCTCTCTACTTTAAAAAGTAAAGAAAAAATTAGTTGGTTTAACATTAGACTTCTGTATACTTCTGTAGTTTAGATTGCAAAATATTCAAATATAAAACATTGACATAGTTAATATTTAGCAATAACTTTTTTATTATTTTGTTATGAAATTATTTTAGTGTTTGGGTGTACACTAAAAACTTGCTGAAATTCTATGGGTAATTGCAGACCACTGAATGCTGTAAATAATTTAGCAGTTTCTTTGACTAATTTAATTTGTTAAAAAATATAGCCTACCCACAATTATTTAAAAAAAAATTCATATAATTTAAAAATAAAAAGCTTTTAATTCAAGACATCTATGTGATTAAAAAAAATGGATTCTTCAAATCCGCTTGTCAATGCACATTTAATTTATGCAGGCAGAATAACTTCAGTGAAGTATTTTTTTCAGCATGCTAAAAATATCATGAGTCCTCTTTAAATCAATTTTCCAAATACTTTATCTCTTATGAAGGTAAAATTATTTTCTTACTTTTTGCATGATAAAATTAAATTTAATTTATTTGAGCAAGAGTTTCTCTTTATTATTAGGGAAACATATAGAACTTCTTTGATTTTTTTTTTTCTTGTTTGATAAGCAGTACAGTAGGAATATTCTTGTTGCAGCATTAAGCTATAAATCACATAATTTGCTCACTCACTCCCCCCTCTTTCTTTCCCTCCCACTCTGTGGGGGGGGAAATGGGGAGAAGAATAGAAAGAATGTAACTCCCACAGCTTGAGATAAAAACAGTCCAGTACCTAAGGTATAATACAAACCACTGCTGTTACCACAAATAGTAATAATGACAAAAGAAATACATGGGAAAAGAATACAACTGCTCACCACCCAATACCAAGCCCAACCCAGCAGCGAACCACCCTCTCTCTTCTGGATCTCTGCCCTCTGTTTTTACATCCTGGGCATGACCTGCTGTGATGTGGAATACCTGTTTGGCTAGTTTGGGTCAGGTGTCCTGTCTCTGCTTTGTCAAGGCTTCCCCTCCCCCCTGGCAGAGCATGAGGCTCAGAAAGTCCTTGATCAGAACATTACTAAGCAGTAACTGGAAACATTGGTGCTATCAGCGCGGTTCCCAGGCTGAAAGTCAAAACCACAACACTGCACCAGCTACCAAGGAGAAAAACAACTGCTACTGCTGAACCCATGACACATGAACTATCAGAATAACCTCAGCAAAATAAAGGATAATGCTATCTTGATGAACCATTGATATTAACAAAAAGGAAAATTTAAAAAAGTAACTATGTAATTTTTGAATACAACATAGTAAACACACTGTGGTTTCAAATAGCATAAGAATAGGCTTTAAACCTTGGAGCACTTTGTGGAAACACTGCCTGCTTGTATTGAACTTCAGTCTGGTGTCACATCAGAAGTGGGGTACTCTTCATCTAACTGGGTAAGTAGCCTTATAACTATGCAATATGCTTTTCCTCTTAAAAGACTCCAGAAATTCTTTACTGTAAGGGTGGAGAGGCACTGGAATGGGCTGCCCAGGGAAGTTGTGAATGCTCCATTGCTGGCAGTGTTCAAGGCCAGGCTGGAAATAGCCTTGGGTGGCATGGTTTAGTGGGTGGTGTCCCAGCCCATAGCATGGGGGTTGGAACTAGATGATCTTAAGGTCCTTTCCAACCCTAACTATTCTATGATTCTATGAGTCTATGAAAGATTAGAATCTTCTTGATGTTTGATGGCTGAAATTGAATTTATAACTTCCATATATGCAGTAGGTACATACTCAGCAAATTTATGTTGGCATACTGATCATCCGTTTTTCGATATCAGGTAAAGAAAAAAATATCATGTGTCCTATTCAAAGAAACATTTACTGTACCTTGTTTTCTATCCTAAAAGTTAGAACTTGAGAATTTAAAAACACATCCATAGTGTCAACTTCTATTTTCACACAGTAGAGGAATCATTTATAGTATCTCAAATTCTATTTGTCGAGCAATAGTCTTAGGATTTAGTAACTGTTCAAATGTTATTGACTTTCCAGCTGTTGCAGGAGTGGGTCTCATCTCAAGTTTCAGAAAACAGGCAAGACCTTAATAAACCAGAGGTCATAGCAACAGGAAGTTAACAAATGTGGGGTTTTTTTTTGTTCTTTTTTTTTTTTTTTTCGAATTTGATTTGGTTTGTTTTTTGTAGCAACCATCAGACAAAGGACTGAGAAAAACACCCACTCAAAACATGACAGCAAAAGATATTTTTCATAGATAAGAACTACAATAATAGAGGCCATTTTTGCCTTTGATTTCATTAAGTTATTCTCTCATACTTTCAGTACCTAGATGCTTCAAAGTTCAGGTTGAACTTATATATGGAAAGAACTCATGTACATAGTAAAGTTTGAATTGAAGTCTAGTAATCCTCGTGTAAAATCAACTACTATGAAACAAATGAAAAAGTGGGAAAGATAGTGGTAATATCCTTGCCAAAATATCTTTACTGGTAAAAGGGGGTGCACTTTATATGTAGACACAAAAATTCATCATAAGCCTAATTAAAATTTTTACAGTCTAGTACAATGCCCTTCTTTTTTATTATTGCAGCTTCAGCAATATTATTTATAGAAACTAAGCAAATATTGGTACGTTTAGATGAATAAAGACAGTACAAAAAAATTTCAGCTCTATAAGACTTCAAAAAGATGTGATCAGAACTCTAAGTCAATAACAATTTCTTCTCAATATCCAAGCTGCCAAGAAATAACATCAATAAGCCACAGTTATCCACGAGGACCTTCCCTGACTAAGGAGAAGCTTTAATAATCCTTTCTTATGGCAAAAAGGAAATTATCCCTGCAATTGTAGATAGTGCTATATACTAAGGGAGGGAAAGTGTTTGATACACTGCTTTTATCTGAAAAACGGGCAAACTACACAAATATGAAACTGTGAACATTAACATGCTTACATCTAAAACTGACCGTGGTGGTTTTGGTTACAGCAGAATCAGTTTTCTTCATGTTCAGCAATAAGTGCTGATTGACGAAGGAGCAAGAGGAAATGTTTAGAGTGATGGTGCTTGTCTTTCCAAGTAGCCATCATCTGTGATGGAGCTCTCCTTTCCTGGAGTTGTTTGAACTCCTGCCTGCCCATGGGAATCAGTGAATTAATTCCTTGTTTTATTTTGCTTCTATGCACATCTTTTGCTTTACCTATGAAACCCACAAGTTTCCTCACCTTTACCCTTCTGATTCTCTCCCCCATCCCACTGGAGGAGAGTGAATAGGGGCTGGATAGGGCTCAGCTGTTGGTCACAGTTTAAGCACAATACTGACTATAAACATTTGGAGAAAGATCTTGTGACATCATATCATGAGAAAATGCTACATGAAAGTTAATTCGGAATTAACAGTGAAATTATGAGGCATCAGATTTAAAACAAATAAAAATGAAGGAAATCATTTGCACAGACCCCTTCCTTGAGCTTTTGAGAACTTAAATAAAGACAAGAAAAATAGTGATAGTTGAACAGAGTAGTGCATTCTTATCAGTTTAGAAAGCTTTGACCAGGACAAAACCATTATATGAGAGCTTCACCTCATTTTAATTTCTGGCAGTCAGATCCTGGCAAGTAACCTCCATAAGAAGCCTTTTTAATTTTTTGCATCTCTGGACAGTGGCATCAACACATAAAGGCATCTTTTAACCACTTTTGCTCTGAGAAAACGAAAGGATGAATTCTCTTTCATGCATGCATCCAATCTGTAAAGGAAAGCCTTGATTCTGGAAGCACAAGTTGCAGGCTGACTACTTGACTTGGCTAAAAACTAACTGTGACACTAGGCAGAGATCACAAAACAAAGAGAACTCATCTTGAAGGGAGAATTCATACTGATGAAAAAGAATGGCCAGTAACCAAGTGGAATCTATTCATAAACCTGCAGTGCAGGGCAAGGGTGGAAATGAGGGGCAGTTTATGTCTTTTTATAGGCTTGCATCTTTTATCTGGTGTGTGTTAAACCTCATACACCATTTTCCATTAATCATCATTCTGAGTTATGAATGTCAAATTTGCACAAGAGAATTTACCTGTTGTTCATAACAAGAATTTTCCTTACCATTGCAAAACCCAGTCATAATGTTTAAATGCCTTGCTATGCAGAAAAGTATTCTTAAATACCATGTAGTACTAGACAAAATATCACTTAAATAGATACTGATAAGAAATCATTTACCTTTATGGAGTATCCCCACAGCAGTGACAAATCAATGTGAAAGCAGTGACAAATCAGTGTGAATACTTGATTTTCTTGCTTTTTGGTTTGTGCAAAATCATACTGAGAGCAGAATAGCAGACATTCATATGCAAGTTAATAATAATTTAATGTAAAAACTTTCCTTGTGTACCAGCTAACGTTGATACTGAAGACAGATAATTCCTCTTCTCAATACGATCAACCTGCAAAAAATGTATTGGAATTACCTGCACAGGAATAACAGTGCAGCCTAAATAGTAAAATGGAGGACATATTTAAGTTTTTGTTTAACTGTCTAGATCTGCAGAGAGTTAATATTTGTGAACATTTTATTTTCTTTTAAAAGTATAATGTCATTTCCTGTCTGAGCATTCAGACATCTCTCAGTTCTTCCCTTATGAATGAGATGAGGATATTAAGGCAGCTGTGATGCTGGAGGCTTTTCTTTAAGTTAGCATGTCAAAACCGGCAGTTCATCTGTCTCCTCTGAAAAGTAGTGGCTGACTGCCTTCAAATAACCCTTCCATTTTTTTTCTGCTCCATGGTTCAGCAATATCGTAGAGAACGACACCCTTTCTGAGCAATCACTTTTAATGAGCGAAGTCCACAAATCCTCTGAAAAGACAAATTTAAAGGGATTTTCTTTGGTTTTTTTTTCGCTCATACTTGGGCCCTATCATACTGTAGTATATTTCATTTCTTCTTCTTTGTCTCTGCTTGTATTGATTTGGATAGAAGGGTAAACCTGTTGGAAAAATAAGAAAAGAGAAATAAAAATGTCAGTAACTCCAAAACCATGTTCCTAGTTTTGCACAAAATCCATCCTATTGCATCAGCCTGATTAAAGCCTTTATAGGTCACTCATAACTCATTTACATCACGCTGTACTGGACGCTTGCTTGCTTATATTAATGGCCTGTAGCTCCACCGTCTCACTTTATGAGCTACTCAACCTCTAAAAATACTCCTTTCACAGCCAGTCTGAATTACTCTCAGGGCAATCTATAAAAAAAATACTTTTCTGATTGCATCATTTATCTACTGCTGTAAATTTACACAGTGCTTTCAAGGGAGACATAATCTTCCATCTTAGTTTCTTATAGGCAAGAATTTGGTCTGCACTTACAAGATTTTACTTTAACTATGTCAGCTAATGCAATTTTTTTAACCACAACAACTACACTAATAAAAATCATTGTATGACAACATTCATCCTAGTAAAACCATGCTTGAAGCAGCATTTGTTTAAATACACAAACTTGAACCCTTGGATGCCTAACTGTTATCAGAATGAATGAACTAGGTGTCTTAATACTTTAAAATGCAGGACTTATGTAGCAATAAATTTACAGTGACTGTTGGTCCTAATATCTCTGGAAACATATGAGAAAACAGCCTCTCAGAAACCTAAGATCATAAATGTCAAGTAGAAGAAAATATGCACTAATACAAAAAGTGAGAAAAAAACTTTTGTTTGGGTTTCAAATATCTTTTGATTAATATTATATGAATCCTACCGACAAGATACATTGTAATTTAATAAAGATGGAATTATTTGTATATTTCTCTTCATACTCCCCAGTTTAGGTACTTCAAAGCTAAAACATTCATTTTTAAACAATGTGAAACAAACTGCTGTTTATTGCATGCATGGTTGATTCCTAGTTATATTGATTGAAAACTTCAGTAAAAATTTTGTCAATAATCTTTGACAATATTGATAAAATTTGTTAAACAGAAAATAAACTCCATTTAATAGTAAGAAAAATTACTTTCTTTTCAACTTAAGTTGTCCAATAAGCATGTCTTCAATAATTTCCTCAGTGATATTGTAGTAATCTAGATATTCTAAATTATTTTGCGCAGTTGTTTTCTCTGTCTGAAATCAATTCATTAAATGCGTATTTAACAGCTACAGTATCCCAATAGGAAGTGTTAGCTGTACTGCTGAAGCAGGAACAAATGTCTTGGGACAAAAACTGCTGAAAGTGATTATGCTATTGTAGAAAATATCATGTCCTATAGCTATATTACAAGGTTCATACTTGTAAATGTTTCTTAAACATGGAGGATTTGAAAATTTGATTTTCCATGAGAGAGTTTTTCCCACCTCCATTTTCCCCACGCTTTTAATGGAGTAGATTAAGTGACCTGCAATCATTCTTTCCTTCAAGTCTCCAGAATAAGATACTATATTGTGCAAAAAAAGTGTTTACTAAAATCACAGTTCTGCATTAAGCAAATAATATTTTCAAAATATTAAAATTAATTTAAATTGAAAAAAAGAAGGTAGAAACATTTTGAGTTTTTTAAATGCTATTCTTTTTCAAACCCTGAAGGCATCACTTCTCTTAAATATTCAGGTGGTAAAGGAAAGTTAGCTCTTTAGGCAAACAATCTTGCAGCACTTTTGGACCAAACAAGGTACTGTTCCTTAGAAGTCATGGATTAGAGAGTCAGCTTGATTGATCTGATATGCTTTCTGAATGTACTTTTAGATTAATAAAAATTAAATATCTCTGACTTACTGTATATTAACAATGAGGCTTACCTGTAGCATCAACTGCCTTTCTGTGTGTCACTTACCCTGTTTTAATGTGTGGTTTTCATGTAGCTGTAGTTTGGTGTGGTGGGGTGATTATTTCTGCTGTTTTTTTATTTCAAGTTTAATTTCTGGTTTATATGACTGTGGAAGAAAGAGCATAGTGTTTGCATTGCTTCTATAATGATAAGAAGCTATTAATTCTTATGCTGTAGGTTTCAGAAGGGTGCCCTTTAAAGAAAACTCAAAAACGATGTAAAAGGTCAGTCTTTCAAAATGTAAATGTAGGTGCAAGCCTCACGCTCTTAGCCATCAGTCATATCGATTTCAAAAAGTGTTCAGCTGCAGTGTTCTGGTTTAATAAATTTGACTTTGATGGACAGTTGAGATTGATTTGATATAGTTATTTACCACACGCAAGTCAGAAAACAAGCATGCTTATTTGCTCTTGATATAGCAGGTTTTTTATATGAATTGGTGTAATCATGCTGCCACCTTCAAGTCTTCTGCTTGTTGCCTTGGCAGCCAAAAAATGACAGCTAAAAATACCTAGGGCTTCCTCTTAAAACTATCAAATATTAGCAGTACAATCTCTAAGTCTGTAAGGTGGAAAACTAATTAATTTCAAATGGTATCCTTAATAAATAAAGCTTGTTAAGGGAGTACAATTATGCATGAAAAGAAATTTGGTATGAAGAGGAAATTCTATTGGAGACAATATGATAGAACACCATCTACCTTTTATTAGATTGCAATTAAATAGAGTAAAACATATAACTAATATCTCACCTTTTCACCCACAACCTTAATATTTCTTAATTTTACCTTTTTCCTTTCCTGGCAATCCTTTTGATATTGACCAATTTCTCTGAGAATCCCTTTGTGGTTAAAGGACAGAAGCATGCACTCTGGCAGCAGAAATAATATGATTTATGTTGACATTTACCTTAAGATGACTTTCAGATACTTCTAGTATAAGAGGCAGTCCACTTGCATTCAGTTGTCTTCCAGGGTGGCTTAATCCTGCTGTGCTGATGGGACTCCCTGAGGTGTGTGTTAGGTGATGTCCCCTTCTTTTTCACATCTTCTGTTGCATCTGTGTGTTCTAAGGATGAAAGTTTTTGATCTTGCATCCAACTCCTATCCTTTCAAAAAGTGAACTCAATTTTCTACTCAGAGAGAACTGTCTCTCAAATACATAAGTGACAAAACATGATAATTCAGTCGTGAGGTACATAAAACAAGCCACAATGCCCCATAGAAACGCTCACTTTGGCATTTTCGCTGGGAAAATAACCTAAATCTCTTAAATCATTAATTTTGGGGATAGTGCCTTAAGTTACAATATTTAGGGGAGAATATTGTATCACTAACCATTTCTATTTTCAAAGCTACCTTTTTTTTTTTTTTTAATTTTCTTAATGAAGATCAACAAAAATGCATAAATAGAAAGCAGAATTGTTTTCTTTCCAAACAAATTTTTAAAAGTTCAATAAAGACAAAAATACACTCAATATCCCATGATAGGAATCATGGAAAAGTTGTATTTCTCTGTTTTAGACACACCAGGCTTCAGACACTGTTTTTCTGTCTCTTCTGATTAGTCCATGATGCTAACCAGTGCTACCTGCAGGATTTTGACCATCAAAGGCAGCCTCCTAATATCTTGCTATCTTCTGCCAATGGGAAGTAACAATATGTTCAGTATCTTCAGTACGAATAGACCCCTGCTGAAAAATAAATAAGATTGCAAGAGAAATAACGCAACAGGAGAAAGCACCTAGAGATTTCACTCAGCAAGAAAGTGCTGGTGAGAAACAACTTGCATTGCATTAACCACCATAATTTTGGGATACTTTCTGGTATCGAATTTTTTACTTTCTGGTGAAAAAAAAGTGCTTTAAAATACAGTCTTTTGTTCCAAAGTCAAATAAAGGTGGCAAATTCAAACTAAATTAGTATTATATATTTTATTGGTTGCTGTGTTTTAACATTGGTGGGCAGCTCAGCACTGCCCAGCTGCTTGCTTGCTCCCTCCTGGTGGAGGACGAATGGGGGAAGAGACTAAAAGAGTAAAACTGTTAAAACCTGTGGGTTAAGATAAAAAAAAAAAAATTAACAGATAAACAAAAAGCTATGTACCCAAACAAAGCAAAATAAGGAATTACTTCACTGCTTCCCATTTGCAGGCAGATGTTTAGCCATTCCCAAGAAAGTCAGTCTCCATCGCACACAGCAGTTACTTGGGAAGACAAAATGCCATCACTCCAAGTATCTCTGCCCTAATTCCTTCCTTCCTCAGCTTCTCTTGAGGAGCACGGTGTTGTACAGTACTGGAATATCCATTTAGTCAGATGTGGTCAGCTGTCCTAGCTGTGTCGTTCTTCCCACAACCTACCCCTCCCAACTAGCCACTGGCATAGCAGCATGAGAAGCAGGAAAGGCCTTGATGCTGAGCAAGAATTATTCAGCAATAACTAAATCACCCCTATTTTATCAATTATATTGTTGTCAGAAATCCAAAACATAACACCATACAAGCTATTATGAAGAAATCTGACTCTATCCAGGCCAAAAGCAGTAGATTGGGCTTTTTTTAAAAAAATACATTTTGGTCTACTGCTAAATTGGCACACATAAAGATGTTTTAAACCATCCCTCACTGTGTTAAGCACTAGGAAATAGACTATTTTATTAAAAAACAAACAAACAAACAAACAAACAAACAAAAAAAAACCAAAAAAACCACAAAGCATACAACCAAAAATCAAACCAAAATGGACACGCACACAACAAAAAAAAAGAAATTATTATTTTTTTGTTTCAATTCCAGTCTTAGATACTTACTCCAAGATCTTATGAATACTTGGTATTTTGTTGATTTTAACCAACATGCTTTGGGTAGCCTACTTGTACTTAATTGTTAAAGCAGTCTTCTGAAACCAGACATGAGTACTTTCTATATCTAATCAACAGTATTATCCTGTCAACGGTAAAAAGAAAGAAAGAATTGTTATAGGAGTCCTGAAAACTGTGGAGGATAAAATATTGATGCTTTTATTCATGATGATTTTTTCCCTTTTATTCCAATGACATCCATGCAATTTTTAAAGTAATGATAGAATGAACATAACAGTGAATGGTAATATTAAGCAAATAAACCACCACTGTCACCTTATCCTTACTGAAAAATCTTGCTAGAGAAAAAAATGTTGTAATTTTACCAATGGCATAATGGAATCTACCTATTTAGATAGCTATTAAGGGGAAATAACAAACAAACAAACAAAAGAGGCCACCTAACACCAAAATTACTCTTAGTATGGCATGTAAAGTTCTAGGCACTCATGCATATAATTTATTTTTACAAGTCTTTTAGGAGGCAGTAGTGTAAACTTCCACTTCAAAACTTTTTTTCAGCTTAGAAGAGAAAGAAACTTTGTTAGCTAATGGTCTGATTTAGGTAGAACTGGTAGTTTTGATCTTTTACCCCTCCCACATTGACTTCAGATCAAGGACAACTTTAATTGATTTATAGTAAAAAAAAAAACAAAACACTGATAAACAAAAATGTAATATTAAATTGTGTAATAAGCAGAAGAATCACCTACTTTTATTAGTATATAAATAAAATTTATAGTCTTCCAGCAATAATTACAATAAGAAAACAGCATCATTTTTTAGCAACTTTTTATACAAGGAGCTAAAATATATATAGATATAAATAATATGGAGTTGATACAGCAGTAATTTGATGCCATGAAATATACTTTTATATGTTCAATGTACATGCGTTCCTCCAACAAAGCTGTCAGTACTGCATATACATTTTCCTGTCACAAAAGGCAGTATTATGAAGACAATTTTAGCTGACCTATTTGAGATGCCTAGTTTAAGAGACAAATACAGCTTTGAAAATGTATTCTTCCTCTTCCTGTCAAAGGAATTTAACTAACCATTCAAATTTCAGCCATCTATCCTGTAGAAAAATCTATTTGATCAGATATTATGCTCTTCTTAAAGATCACTGGTGGAGGAGAACATAAAAGGAAAGGAAAGGAGGAAAAAGTGGAAATTCCTATCAAAGAGTATTTCTGTTTTGAAATCAATACTCTCTTAAAAAAAAAAAGTAATTTACAATTTCTGATACTTGTTTTAGACTTGTTTTAGTGACAAATGCAAAATATGACTACTAAATTTGAAGAGAGAGACTTAAATGTAATTTGTATTAATTAAGATTAAAAAAAAACATTTAATGGCAGTGTTACTTTAACATAAAGGGGAAAAAACACAGCATTAATCAGATAAATATCTGTACCTAACCAAACCAATTAATGTGCATTAATCATGATTATCACCTCCATTTGATGTATCTGGCATTTTAATACTGCTACCTTGTCAATCAAGTACTTATGTTTAAGAAACTAGGAATTAGGTTTAAAAAAAGAAGCATAGAATGGCAGGTTAAAAATAAATAAAAGAAGGAAAATTATGTTTAGATAACAACTGTGTTTGTTTTTCAAGAATGAGTTTTTTGAAGACCATTATTTAGTATATTCAGTGATGAAGAGAAACAGCAGAAAGGAAATTTTTAATGAAATGCATCAGTGATGTGAAATTAGATGTCATATACATGAAGGAGGAGCAGCACACTCTCAGAGGAACAACTAGATGGCCATAAGGTATGAAGAACTGGAAATAGGAAGACAAAACATGGACCAGCCAGTCGCAGATTTTTTCTATAAAATATGAGTTCAATACTTTTGTGGAATGAATAAAAAAACTAGACTGTGGTGAGAGACAGAGAGAAAGGAAAGATCTTAGATAGCTGTTAGCAAACTGCTACCATGAAGTGGCAAATTTAATCATAGGATGAGCATACAATAATATGGAGAGACAAATTGTGGAAATATTATTTATATAAAAAGGCAGTGGTGAAATTGGCACTTTAAATCTATGGCTACTTTAATTCCTCCATACTCCAAGAAGTCTGAAACTCTGTCCTGGTTTTAACTAGGATAAAGTTAACTTTCTTCCTAGTCACTGGTACAGCACTGTGCTTTGGATTTAGTATGAGAAAAAATAACCCACAGGTAGAGATAAGAAATGTCTGGTAGTTAAAGTACAATATACTACTAATAATAAGGGAGATAAAAAAAGGGATAAAACTAAAGGGATAAAGAGATAAAGGAGCCAAAACTAAAAAAAAAGCCCAACAAATTGCAGTGATGCACAATACAACTACTTACCACCTACTGACTGATATCTAGCCTGTCTCCATGCAACCATTGGTCCCTTCCAGCCACCTCTCTCCAGTTTATATACTGAACATGAGTGGTATGGAATACCACTTTGACTAGCTCAGGTCAGCTTTCCTGGCTATGTCCCCTCCCAGCTTCTCATGCACCTTCTCGTGAACCTTCTCGTGCACCTTCTCACTGGCAGAGCACAAGAGACTGAAAAGTCCTGGACTTAGCACAAGTGCTGCTGAGCAAGAGTTAAAGCATCAGTGTGTTATCAGCATTGTACTCAGACTAAAGCCAAAACACAGCACTGCACCAGCTACTAGGAAGATAAATATTCTATCGCACTGGAAACCAGGGTGGGCTTTGTAGTGTTAATTGTCATCAGAACACTGAGGCAGAGAAATCAAATAAAAGTAGTCAGTGGAGAAAGAGAATCCAATGGAACTTCAGTTTTCAGCTTAGAAAAAATAGTGAAGAGTTCATGTATATATTCTCATCTGAAATATCTGAATGAGTAAAACTAAATTAAGTGAAATTAAATTTGGAATACATGGGAAAGATTCATTCAGGATCCATGGCAGGGAGGTTGGAATTTGCTGAAAGTCCTTTCCAACCCTAAATATTCTGTGATTCTATGATTCAGGAAATGAAGATGCACAATTTAATTTATATATTGTTTTTACTATTGGTGCATTCTTATTGCAGTTAATAAAACAGAAGTTACCAGTAGCCCATGAAGGAAAAGTGCTTATTTTCTTTAAACATGCTCACATTGCTCATTGCTCTGAGGAAAGCTGCGTCAGTAGTAGAGAAGAGAGGTGGGTATGTAGACAGTTTACATGCTAAGTGAGTAGCTAAAGGTAAGCCAGGCAGCTAATCAAGCATCTTTAAAGCCTGCGTTTTATCTGATTGAGTCAACATTCAAAGAAAAGAGTTTGGCAGGTGAAAATTAAGGAGAATAGCTAGCTGTCCGAAGAAAATTGCTTTTTCAATTCTTTGTAAATTGTTGTGCTCTAGAACAGTATTAGAAGTACATGTTCAGCTGCATATAAAATAAGTTAGTTGGGTTCTTTTTAAAAGGGCAGGAAAGCTTATGGAAAAAGGGGTTTTATACGCGATTATTGTATACTACTGAATCTTTGATATCACATGAAAGCTACTACAGAAATAAGATATATAATATACACTGACTGATATCACTTGTACAAGTGTAAGTAGTATGATTTGCAGGTCTTTTCTTTAAAATAAATATCTTCTTGTTGTATTACTATATTTCTACTTGTAGCCTTATTTACACAATCTAGGCAATTATTCATTGACAGCCTTAACTGCACAACGGCATTTCCATGAAGTCTGCAAGATAATACATACCTTTCAATGCTATTATACCTTGTCTTCAGCCACATAAATCAGCAAAGTTTCAGCAAGTAGATGGAGGTGTAAGATTTTATTTCAACTGACTGTCTAACTTCATGACATGCCCAGACTCAGAGTATTCTTCCAGCAAGGGCTTGAGGCACTTTTATTTTCTTAGCTCTAGAATACCAGGTAAAGGTCTAAGACAAAATAAAAATTGAGCTAACAGAAACTGCTGTGCCATAACTGTAAACAGTCAGTAGTTCAGAAGTCAGTTAACTGTGTATTTGGCAGCCTTTTTGAATCTTTAGCTGAAATGGACATGTTGCTTAGTTATCCTGGGGAGGATTTCTGGCAGAAGAGAAAGCCCATCCAATTGCCATTTCATCCACCAAAATAATCGTACATTTGGAAACAAAGAGGTCTGGCTATGCATTTGGCTGAGTCAGAGTTGAAATGACAGACAAGAAATAGAAGAAAATTCAAAATGATTAACACCCATCTGTAAAAAACCAACACAAGTCCCATGCTAACACAAATAAATTTGGACCAATCCTTGGTCATCTGTATAAAAGGGATGAAGAAAAAGTGGAGTCATTGTTGTTTTTTTTTTTTTTTTTCTCAGTCTTTTACTGTGACTCTAGACCTAAGGCTATCTGAACCCCTTAATTGGAGGATGATCACATATGTGGGAACAGTGATTTTGCTTTGTGGATGCCAAAACTGTAAGAAACTAAAGGGATCAGCTGAATGTTCACAAGTTCATGATGGCTCCTGGTGGGATTAAATAGTGGAAATGCTGGATTTTACACCTAGAGCAGAGTGAAACTGGGCACAAGCATAAACTGAGAGAAGAGCAGTTGGTGAGTAGACCTGTAGAAGAGGATCTGGGGTTCCTTACTGATGGAAGGCTCAATAGGTATTAGTGTTCTCTACCAGCCAGGAGGGCAAACTGCATCCGTCATGTCCATCAATAACTAGCTACTCAAAAGCGATGACTATCCACCTCTATTCGATATTTGTGCAGCCTCATCTTGAACACTGGGCCCCAAAATTAACGAGTATGAGAACACTGGCTTTTTCTAGTTTGGAGACAAGGAGACTGAGGACCAACCTCATTCCTCTCTACAGATTCTGAGGAGGGGAGGTGGAGAGGGAGATATTGAGCTCTTCTCCCATTCTATCTAGTGATAGAATGTCTGGAAATGGTTCAAAGCTACACCAGGAAAGGTTTACACTGAGCATTAGGAATCATTTCTTTACAGAGAGGATGGTTGAACAGTGGAACAGACTTCCTAGAGAGGTGTTCAATGCCCCAACCTGTCAGTGTTAAAAAGTCATCTGGACAATGCCCTTAATAACATGCTTTAACTTCCAGTCAGTCCTGATCTGGTCAGGTAGTTGGACTAGATGATCGCTGTAGATCCTTTCCAACTGAAATATTCTTTTCTGTTCTGTGTTGCATCGTGCTGTTCTGTGCTCTGATAGATAGATAGATAGATAGATAGATAGATAGATAGATAGATAGATAGAAAATCCACAATCTCTTGAAGAGGATATTATACACAATTCATCACAATACAAACACAGAAACTGTGGTTATTTTGATAGTTACGTATCTATTGGCATGTAAACAGTGTCAGATGCAAACTGCTTTAAATTATTGTCATGGGTTCAGCAGCAGCAGTTATTTTTTTTCTTTAAGCAGTAGCTGGTGAACACTGTGTTTTGGATTTTTCGGCTTGGGAACAGTGCTGATAACACCAGTG